>JAIPRK010000041.1:373517-550116 GCA_025469195.1 Chaitophorus viminalis | reverse complement strand
TGACAGATAATTTTAAAATTGAGAACGATAAAATCTATATATACTAAATAGAGACTTCTAGACTAGATAAGACTTTATTAAACTTGTTAAACTTGTATTTAACTTGGTTTTTTAAACTTGTAACGAATATACCCATGCTCTCGAAAAAATAATTCTAAGTGAAATAGGTTTTATGGATCAGTTTATATTAATAAATAATAAAGATAATAATGATATGTAGTAGTTTAAATCAATTTTTTAATAAGGCAGGTTTAACTTTTAATAGTAAATTCTAAATTCTTATAAATGCACTAATAACATTAAAATATTTTCAAAATTTTAAAATATCTATAAAATGCTTGTATAAGTATACCAACCCAATAAATGTTTGGAGTCGCTACGACAACCTTAATAATAAAAAAAATAGATAACTATAATATCGTAGTCTAATGGAATAGCGCGCAATAAAATATTATAGACAGTGCCAAATTCAAATTTGATGTAGGTTTACGTCGTATACCTACATAATCTATACGAAATTACAAACTGCAATTTTTTGCAATTATTACACATTCTTCTCAATTATTCGGAAAATTAACGAAAAATCCAAAAATGACCATGTCAAGTACTAACTAGATGGAATATCTTATTAGAAAAGTACTAGGGTTTATATATTATAACAATATTTTTGGTTGAAATCGTGTACACTCACTAAAAAAAAAAAAATAATAACAAAAAGTTGAAAAAATAAAAAATTACTTACGCATCGTTATGAAAGTAATATTTTTCTCGTTTCACTCAGAATCTAAAACACTTCAGGAACTAAGGGCCTGTTATGAATTCAAATTTTTAAATTTGTTTTTTAATAAGAACCATGCAATCTGCTTTTGTCACTGCAGTAAATAGAAGTCATTTTTGATTGACATAATTAAATATACATCTAATATGTATCGATGATGATCCAATCGTTAAAATTCTTAATACTAAAAACCCTGAAATTCTTATCTACTTTTAATCATAATTAAATAAACTATATAATTTATGGAAATTCTAATCTATAACTATTGATTTCTTGGATATTACCATTCGGTAATCTTCCAATTTAAATTATTCTTATATTATTCTTAGAGCTTATCCAACTTACTTATTGTATAAGTAATGTATGAATACATTGTAGATTTTCTTTAATAATAATAAAAAAAAACAGATGGGCCTCGCTTTACTGTACAATTGAGGGTGGAGTGCACCTAGTTTATAGGATAGGTCATTATTACAATGGATTTGTTAAATTTGAATGCAATGATAGATATCATTGTATACGAATAATGATTCTGAACGGAGTTAATATGTTTATCTAAAATGTGTATATAATAATATAGTATTTTATGTTTAAATTGAATTATAATTATCGTGATTTTGACACATTTTACACAAATTTGAGCTTTATGGGCTTATAAAAAAAAAATGTGAGTGAAACAATCTCCGATATTTTTTAGTGACGATAAGTTAAGCTTATTATAAACCTTGTATTAAATTTTCGAGTTTTTGGCCAGCCAATTACATTTTATAGATGTTTAAAAAATAAAAAATTTATAAAAATCGAAAATTTAAATTGTCTATAAATAAGTCAAAATATTTCAAAATACTTTGAAAACTTTACCATATATAGAGAACACAAATATAAAGATTTGGTAAAAATTTCAAGTTGTTGCAGTTTTTCGTTTTTGAGTTAGAGCATTTTAAAAAAATGTATTTTGTAAAAATGTGATTTTGCGTAAAATTTCCCGTTTTTTTGTAATTTTTTATCGTTTTTTTCAATTTATTTAAAAAGTATTGAAAAGATTTTTGATTTGCCCAAGTACCATCTACATTCACTTTCCTCTCAGAAAAGTTGATTCCATCATTCCGTTCAGAATCTAAAACTATTGGCATTTTCTGTGAGACGCAGCCAAGTTTGTATAGGTACATTGTACACATGGAGAATCACACTGGTTCAATAAAACCCATGGAATATTTAATTTATGTACTTACAAACATCAATACCAACCAGTTTACTAAGTAAAAAATACATGGGTTCCTTATAATTAGACCATACGTTTTACGAGTTTTATAATCCCAAAATGGATCACCAATATTATTTACAAGATACAACATAATACATAAGTACATAATTTTTATAAATTATACCAGTAAATTAGTTGGCATAACAATCATATACATACATATACATCAAATTTATCTATACAAATAAATGTTTTGAGTTTCATTCTTTTATATATTTCAAGGTGTAAATCCTAGGGACGCGTGTAAATGTTTTAAGTTCAAGCCTATGATACCAGGTTTTCGAGTATTTTTCTTTTAAAAGTAGCAAGTATTTCCCAAGTTTAAATCCACGCTTGTTTGCATCTAATTATAACGACTATGTATTGCACTTATTTACAAATATCACAAAAACAACATTTAATCAAATGAGTAAAAATGAATTTGAAGGTATTATAATAAAAATAAATAAATAAAAACTTTTAAATAACAACATGTAAACAACCAAAAATAGTATTGAATGGAAAATAATTGGGAAAAGTACCTTTATCTGATTAAAATATATTTTAACTAGTTTGTATATATTAAAAAATAACACTTTTATAAAAAAAATCAATGTTTATTATTTATATTAATAATATTTATATATATATATATTTAACTATGTGTATAAGCATATTATGTATTATTATCAAGGTTATTTTTATTAAGTCTGATTAAATGAGAATGATGACAGTACCTATAGTGAAATATTTTTATTATTAACTTCAGGTATTTTATATATGTTGTAGAAATACCGAAAGTAATCATTCAGTGTATTATTGATATAAACTGATACAAAATAAAATAAAAATATATTATTATTTATAATGAAAAAAAAAATTAAGCGCATCAAGCCTCTGAACCTAAGTTTTGTATGTTTGAACGTTGGGCGCCACTTTGCAATAAAATTATAATCCTTATCAAATTATGTAGATTTTACGGTTTAAATTATCTACCTGTTTTGAAGTAGGTATACCTTTGTTCGAAATAGTTTGTATCGTAGAATATTCGAGAACGACTCGAATATTCTCGGGGTAGTACGCGGGCACCGCCGCTCTACGACCAAGCGCGCGGCGGCGCGTGTTTTCTAGGAAAAACCGGTTTGAGGGCGGCTCAGCTGAGTGATTTCTAGAATTTTCGCGCTACCTTGGGCTACGGATATAAAAGGCCGACATGCGCCGGACTCCACACAGTTGTGTATTGCAATTTAATAGTGTATTGTTGCAACTCTGTCAGCCGTACCGTTCGATTATTTTATTTTTTGTGATCACCGGGATCATTTAATTCATTTATTAATGGCGTATGTTGCGTTTCTACCGGCACCGGGCCGAACATTGTTATCTCGCGAATTGTCGCATTTCTACCGGCATCGGGCCGAGTATTGTTATTATTAATGTATCTTTTGTTTTTAAAATACAGTCCACTATTTTACTTCTATTAAAGTGTGTTGATTCAGTGTTTACCGACATCAGAATATTACCTGACTAGTCTGTCACGGTGTTCTATACACCCGCAAATTTTAAACGCGGATATAGTCGCCAACAACCTTAGAATTTAATGTATAGATAAACATGTGTGAATGTGTAATATATTATTATGGTTAAAATCTTATCTTTTCATTTGTGCATGAATGGATGTGTTTGTTCTGAATGATTAATGAACTATAGTTATGGAATAATAAGCACATTTATTTAGTTTGAGTATTTTTGTAATCGAGAAATATACATAAATATCACTGAGCTTGAAGTTGTATGGATCAGTGGTTCTTTACCTTTTGCAGATCACGGAACCCTGATGAAAGACTTAAAAACGCAGGCCCCCTTACCAATTTTTTTTCGAATACCATTTTAAACATATCATGTTATCATAACCAAAATTATAATAATTATTTTATAATACAAATTAAAAATTTGTATGTAATGTAGACATTACAAAACATACACATTTATAGTTATTCCCTTAATTTTTCATAAAAATGTAAAATAAATAATTTTATTTTTAATATTCATAAAATTAAATTTTTATTTATTTAATACGGTGGTTGGCATTGCATTTAAGACACAAGTTTTTGATCATCGGACTCAATACTGGAAAGCTTTAAGATTTCCACGGATCTCCAACATAAGTATTGAAGACCCCCAATCAAGGGGTCGCAGATCATAGATTAATAAGAACCACCGGTATAGATGAAGTGAGACAACATTAAGGAACTATTTATAATATTCTGTGTATTTTTCTCTTAGTAGATGTTTTATTTAATATGATAGAATGATAACATTTTTAAACTTATGTGTAGTGTTATATTTTATTGAAATTTAATTGATATAATCAATAAATCAAATAAGTAACATTATTACTAAATTATTAATTGATATTATGTAATGAATAATATTAACTACGTATTATGATTTATGAGTGTTTTGACGATTATTTTTAAAAGTATTTTAATTTGCATTAAAAATAATTAAAACTTATGGTAACATTTTCTTACATTTGTGTAGTAACTATTATAGATATATTGGGATTAGATAAATATTGGAATAAAAATACGGGCGCACCGTAGCTCCATGTGAATAAAATTATTTTGAAAATCCGCAACTCCGCATGCACCGTAGATCCGCATTCTAAAAATATTTTTAACACCGAAAGTCTTAATATTAAAAACTTATTATCTATACAGCCGGATTCTTATATACGAATTAATTCTGCTAATAATAATGAAAGTAGGATTATTACAAGTAAATAAAAATCAATATGGAATTTATAAATAAAAAAATAGAATTATATTACGACGGCCAAATTGATAGGTATGATTTTGTAAAAAGTTTAGCATCATTTAATAACATTTAATAATATTTAGTTTTAATTTACATCATAATGACATATTATGTTTATCGTAAATTGTGTAAATTATTATTATTTTTCTTAGATAATTAGTTTTTAGTTTAAAAAATAAATTTAATTTAATTGATATAAATATTTTTTTTTTAATAACATAAAATATTGTATTTAAACAATAAAAAAATATGGGCGGAGTTAGGGTGGTTAAAAAAAAATTATGTGCGGAGTTAGGGTGGTCAAAAAAAAACCTTGTATGCGGAGTTTAGGTGATATATTATAAAATGGCCACGATGCATGCGGAGTTACGGTGCACTGAAAAATACATTCTATCTAAAAGAGCAATTTATTTATCATTTAATGTATAGTTTATAATACTTCATTAATGTACAAGAAATAAAAACATAAATAATTTAGTATAATGCACTTGATGTAGTTCGAATATTCAAAATAATTTTGAAAATAATTTATACGATTCCAAGTTATCAACCAAAATATAATATTTTAATAATTTTTAACTACCTTTGTCATTAAGTTTACTAATCAAATACACAAATTTATTGGGACACTAAATATATAACGGCTATTATAATAATTGTAATTAATTATATTATATATGTCTAAGTACCTGCATATTGTACTTTTAAATTTCTATTCTATGACTTATTGAAAAAATTGAAGGAACATTATTGATACACATTTCACTTAACTTCAAATATAAATCATTAAACATTTAGATTTATTTAAAAATTAATAAAAGCTGATCGAATAATAAAATTTTAAGTGTACAATATAACAATTATGCAATTTTAATTTTAAATTTCATTCATGGCTCATCTTACTATATACAATTTTAATATACTGATGAGTATAGCCCAGATTTGTATACATTTAAAACCAACCAAATATGCTTAAATACATGCCTTAAAATGTTCAAATATTTATGAAAAAAAGTATGAACTTAAAAATCAGAAAAAAAAGTTTATTCTGATTAGGTAATTAACAAAAAAAAAAAAAAAATTGAAAATTGTGAAACACAAAATTATTATAAACTATTTATAGTTTTCTTTAACTTTTCTGAATTATTATATTTTTGAAGTTTTATGGATAGTTTTG
The DNA here is from genome assembly GCA_025469195.1 of Chaitophorus viminalis. Taxonomy (NCBI): domain Eukaryota; kingdom Metazoa; phylum Arthropoda; class Insecta; order Hemiptera; family Aphididae; genus Chaitophorus; species Chaitophorus viminalis. The sequence goes on along the minus strand of JAIPRK010000041.1, from coordinate 544,101 downwards.
ATCTGTAAGAAAAAATATGAATTAATTAGTACCAACAATTTACTATTATCATAGAATAAATTTATCCAACTAAATTTGAATTGTATTTTTGAATTACAATAATTTTTGATATAACTTCAAAAACTATTGATTAGCTTTTGTTAGTTAACAAATTATTGTATCTTGAAAATGTCCGTTCTACTCTCGTAGAATTAGTAGACACATTTTTAAAAATTTCATATCATTCGGAGATAAATTTTCGCCGGGTAAATTAATTTTTTTTCATTACTAAATAACTTTGATATTTTAGTGAAAAAAGTAACCTTCGTTTTTAATAGTATTTTTTTAAATCATTCATTAACAGATCTACCCTTATAATATGTCCGTTACATTTTTTAAGAGATTCTTTTGTGTTTTCAAAGTTGACTTCATTCAAAAGAAGTCTCGATCTGTGGAGATATTTAATTATTCCCGGTAAACATCCAAAATTATATTTTATTTATGTTAAATTCGCATACAACGATTTGCCTGCAAAAAATCTCGACCCATATGTATAAAAATTGCATCATCTGAATATAACTGGTTGATTATATTTCGAATTTGTTTTATACTTCACAATTGTGTATGATAAAATTGAGCCATGTACTTACTTCAACGATTGAATGATCGGTTATAGCGATAAAAACAATCCAGATGCTTCAATCTTAAAAAAGCCATGTGATATGAGGATTGTATTTAAAAAATACTTTTTTAACGTTTAATAGGATTTTTTCCACATTTGGAAAACATTTTCTCACTTCTTCAGCTATAAGATGTAATCCATAGGCTAAATAATAAAGTTGAAGGTTATAGAGTAAACGCCTGAATTGCACTAGTTACTTTTACCATATACAGGGCAATAGGAATCCCCTAAAAATAAAAGTACAGATTAAATTTAGAAATGTTTTGAATAGTTTTGAAACAGTTAAGTAATTTGCTTGGTCTAAAACTTTAGAATTTTATAACATAATTGTACCTAGACCATGTGCTTCTAAAGTTTCAATGACCACATTGGTGACACATACCCTTTCAACATTCTTCGTTTAAGCATGAAGTTTAAGCATTTGAAAACATCAATATAGCAATAATTAAGTTAATTTTTATGGATTGTCGAATCATCCAGCATTTTTTTATAAGTATATTTTTTCAAAAATGATTAGATATGTACATTGTTACATTTTATTAGTGGAATTTGCTAAAACTAGCGTGTTGCATAAGTCTGCACAAACTGGATTTTCATTAAACACTGCAGTAGTAATTATATTTGTGAATAAAATGTTTATTTTGCTGTCTGATATTAATTTACAGATTTTATATGTTTTTCAGTTTCAATATATTGTGTAATTGAATACCGTTTATCGTGGACAGATTTTACTTCACATACTTTACACAGTACGATTAGGTTGAAAAAAATCCTCCACTAATGCATTCAATGATCTAACTACGAAGGTGATTCGATAAAAACAATATTTTTGTCTTTCGAAATTTTGAATACTTACTGGAAAACGCTAATTACCTGAATACACAGATAATATCTTAACGCGATTACGCTACTATCAATCAAAGATCGTAATCGATATTTTATTTTTTCATTGTTAGTATATCGTATATTGTTTTGCTGATTAGTTATTTAAGGTCGTAATTGGATAATCTACTTATACCCACTACGAGAATACCTAATTTACTTTTAATCGAAACTATAGGAGTGTAAGAATTTTTTTATGGTAATAGAAATTATTTTCGAAAATGTCTAAAAAAAAATCACCCAAATAAGATGAAATATGCAATTAAATTCGTCAAATAAGTCATTAAATAATAAAAATAAAAAATAGCTAAATGTTGGAGTATACAAATTGCACTAAAAAAGTTTCATACTTTAAATCATTATGTCATGAAACAAATGTTATGCTCACTTAGCATATCATAGAATCAATTAGAATAAATATGCAAATGCATATAAATCTGCACTCTAACGATGAGTAATTTTATATATACATAGAAACATATGATCTTTTATCATTTTTAAATGTACATTTAAATATTATGTGTCATATGTAACCCTAAATACATCACTTGAAAAATCCAGGAAAATAGATTGATACATAAAAATATGTTATTATAATTTATAATTTATTGGATTTTTCTTAATTTTCTGTGATAGTTGTATACAACTTATATATAAAAAAAAAAAACTAATTAGAAATAATTAAAAAATAAACATCACCATATTTGAAATCTGAAATAAATCTTAGGCATGCGCCGGCCTTCAAATAGAAAACAATAAACTTAAAAACTATTTAAATTACATGAATTGTAAAAATACAATGTTACATTTCACCATTGTTTCAGAAGAAGTAATTCATTTTCAGAAAATAAATTATAAATGTTTCATTGTTTAAAAAAAATATGTTTTGTGAACTTTCGCTATGGATAATTTATCGATTTGACAGAAACCACTGCGCCACGAAATTATAACAAATACATTTTATGCAATAGCTGGTATACCCTTATTATGTTATTAATATTATACCTAGATGCGTTGTATTTTTATTTATTATAATTGAAATGTATAAACCGTTTAAAACAAATCATATCTTTTGGTTTGATGTTATTTCCATAGATTCTCGACAAAGGAAAATGTTTACAACCCTCTAATATAGTTTGATTGACCTCGTAATAGCTGTATCATTTTATGAAATTCGAAAACAAGTATATTACAATACGCAAATCAGTTTTGTTTTTCTAAAATGTTAGGTAAAAAAAAAAAAAAACGAAATAAATATTCAGTTTTACTATTTTTTAATCGTAACAAGTATAATAGTATATAAATAATATTTTCATTATCAAATTTGATATTTTTTAATATTATGTAAAACGACTTTTATTGGTTTATCCTGAAATTAAATTTTCAGAGATAAAATACAATAAAATATTTTATGTTGCTTAAATATAAATATATATATGCTTGTTGAACAAAGTTAAATATTACATTTTTCTGAACACATTTGTAATTTTCGAAACTAATTACAAAATCAGAAGTACATAGGTTTGAACTTTGTTTCAACAATATTATATTAATTGTGAAGCATATCTTATTGCACTTATCGCTTGCTTTATTTTTTATTTGAAGTTTTATCACGGCAAGTTTTCGAATGCAACAAAGCATCTCTCCAAATAAAAATCATTGAATTCCAAGCAGATATGACCCTCGGAAAATATTAATTTGTAACTCCTACATTATTATATGTTGTGATAATATTAAATATGTAAATTTAAAGATAAATCGTGATATCTTAGTAACTTTTATACTTTATCTTTTATCGTAATTATGCATCTACCTAATAGAAATGTAGATAAAGTTTAAATCGTAATTTTTAAAAATAGGTAGGTAATAGTTTCAATCTTTTATTCGACGTTTAGGCTGTTCCTCTTTAAACATATTATTTATATATTGCAACAAGTTTACAAGTTTAATATTATTATATCATTATTATTTCTTCTTTATATATATTTATTAATTAAAATCATCAAATATCATATTTATATATTAATCTTTTTACTTAATTTATTTGTTAATATTTTGTTTCAAATATATTATTACGAATTATATATTTTAATAAGTGAATTTATTAGAATCTGATTAAAAATAGAAAATAAGAATATTACAGACTGAAAATACTATACATATTATTCATAATTGTTATATAATAATAAACAATATTATATGATTTTTAACAATCTGTAGTGTATCTCTGTACAATCAGTAAATTTGATCGATATGTTAGTATATTTTTTTCTATTCCACTAAGCCATTGATTGAACCCAATATATTTAATAATTGAATGTGAGTGTATGGGTGTGTGTGCGTGTGTAGGTATATTTTATGAAATAATGTGAAATACCTACACTAGTACACAAGTTCACGGATTTTAATGTTCATTTATTCATTTATTTACACGGACTTTAACACCGATTTCTTAAAACACGTGTATACGTGTTATTATTAAATGCACGTGAAATAGAGACCTTTAGTTTGATGTGTCAAATCTATACAATTTTTAATCTAAAATATAATTACACAAAATATCTGTGAAAAAAAGTTCTTAAGCAATAATAATTGATTATTGACCAACTTAAATGTGTACGTAGCAATCACATATTGTGTAATCACTACTGTTTGTACTCGTATATGTATATTGAAAGCACAAGAATGTTCCATAAATATACAAAATATATTTTGGAAAGGTAGTATGTACTGTAGTAGGCAGTAAACTGCTTTTGTTATTTATCGCCATATTGTTTAGTGATAAGAAAATCGTGCAGACTTAGGGATACAGACCACAGGGTCTGCTATTGTGGGAAAGGATAGAAAAATAAATATGACCTAATTTTAACACTTAAAGTTTCAGCACGGATTTAATTGTCTGGGTGATTGGAATCGAGAACATGAAAATTATTTTAATACTTATTCGTGCGAATGTGCGATTGTCATGATTTTTGAATATTGGTCCGATATGAATTCGACTTTGTGTGATGTGCCTAGTAAAGTTATTCATTCACATTAATGATTACATACTCATATAATATATGATAAACTACGATGAATATGATACTACATGTTAGCATTGATCCTTTGTATGATAACATTCTTCTATTTCATTGATTTTTACGTCAAAAACTCTCGAAGAAAACAACAAGAGAAGGAAAGAGATTGATTGATTGGAATTAACTTGGAAATGAGAAAACTCAAGAGTGAATATTTACTATAAATTGTGTTAGAATTGTGCACAAAGAAGAGCAAAATATAATTTTTGTACTATTTTCTCAGTTCTCTTACAAACAAAATATTTAACTTTTAATGCTATTGCCTATTACTATCATGATTCGTGACAAAATTGAACCATTAGGATTCAAAGATTTTTTTTTGCTAGAAGATTTTGTAATTTTTTTTGTTTTATAATTAATTTTGTGTAAACAATAAACGATTCTTTGTTACTTAGGTATCTAGTAGATACTATCTGCCAATACATGTATTGTTAAATATGTATCATAATTTTATTATTTTCATAAATAATATAGGTGTTAGTTAAACATCAAACACAAATAAAATGATAAATAAACTGTTTATACATAAATGTTAAATATTGTTGTGTACTCAATAAATATATAAATGATAAACAAACTATTAAAAGTCAGTAAATTAATATTTTTTTATTTCTAAAAATGTTTGTAAATAACCAACAGAAATTGATAACTTCCATTAATCGACTACGAATAGACAATAGGTATATTATTGTATCTTATTTATATTATTACCTAACACCTTTATATAATTTTATTAAGCTGAGATAATATTATACAGAATGAAAAAAAAGGTGATACATCACAAATAATGTATTTTGAGGACAGTAATTTAAAGATTTCTTAATTTTTACAACTAAAAGATTGCGTTATCATTTCTGGTTTTTCGATCTTGTACATTAATTTATTAGTGAAATGTTATGTATATTAAATATATTTAGCTTTGCCATTAAAATGTTGTATACGTAATTAATATTTGTTTTTAAATTTAAATGGGACTGGCTATAACGTCTTATAAATGATGACTGAAATTGTTGTTGCCTTATTCACGTACAATATTGATATATACATTATTGTAAATATCTGTTGAAATTATTTTAACAACGATTGTACAATAATACATAAATAGAACATGATAAAATATTTAAGTTATGACCAATTAATAAAGTAATTATATATTACATTACATAAAAAAATTGTTGGTATAAAAACATGAAAAAAGGACCAAAAAACATGTGTATAACTTATAAGTAATAGTCTTTACTTAGCTAAATAGAAAAGTTGGCTCAGATTTAGATACTCAATGGCATTTGATCGATTTGAAATGATTTTGGCAGTGTATTTTGTTACGTCTCTGAAATATTTCTTACACCAATGATTAAATACTAGAATCTGAAATGGATAGCTTGAATTCCAATATGACTATCCCAGTGATTTGACAGACTTATGCGTTATTATATATGCTATTGTGTATTAATATATTTTACATAATTTAACAATAATATTATATAACATAGTAGTTATCAGTTTTCGTGAGTGTTGGCATGAAGTTTCAGTTGAGTTAAGATTAATTTACAACTTAAACTATTAGAGCGAACAATATCCGTGAAATTGTTTCATATTCCTATAAAGTTTGATAAGTACGCTTACAATAAGTAGAAGTGAAAGTGTATATTATGTAAAGAGCATTGACCTTTGACTTGAAGACTCATGTTTGCTATTGATATAACTTGATCAGGTTATTATCAGTAATATTAACTATGAATTTGGACATTTGGTTAATGTTTAAAAATACATAGTAGTTTAAAGTGATAATTACCAAGTTGATAATTAGAATCATGTGCTGTCAGAGAATTATGTTGAATGGATTGGCAGAAAGCGGCCTTTGCATAAATTTGAGATAGAACTAAAGCGTGGTTTGTGGTACATTTTTGGGGAAAAGGGACAAATGCCCCCAGTGACAAAATTTTAACGGTTTTAGGGGCGGCAATTTTAATATGTTATTTTTTTTTTACATACTTATACACAAAATGGATAACATTGATTAACATGATGTATTGTATATCCTTGATTAATTGATGATATTGTTTTGTGATAACGGATTATTGTATCAAATCATTTTTTTTTGAATATAATATAAGTAAGACTGATAGTGTATAAAACAAATTATAACAAATAATTATTAATAGATGTAAAATAATATAGCATTTTTCATTTTTGCATTGATATCATTCAAAATTATTCAAAGCAAGTGAGGGGACCATTTTTCATTAACAATTGATGGTGGAGACTAGAGAGGGAAAGTCTGATATTTTAAAGAGCAGTGATGAGTAGGTGGCTGGCGGGGGGGGAGTACGACAGTAAAATTATTTCACCCCGGATGTATATATTCTAAATGTGTTACCGGACGTGGTTGGTAGAGACGGAACCGGATGGCTTATAAAGACTCACGGATATAAGGTTCAGCCGCTTATTAAGACTGAAATTTCATAAGAAAACTCGTAGAAAATAAACTTTTGTGTTGAATATTACTAATTTCTGATTTCTAATCATGACAAACTATTAGTATACAATACATTTTACCTCAGTATCAATGAAGGATAGAATGACCAAAGTGATAAAGAGGAGGTATTGATGTCGTACATAGGCATTTAGTTCGATTTTCAAGAGGGCTATAATAATCCAATGTAAAATGACCCGCGGGGGATTTGCCCCTGCACTCCCTTCCCATATACAATAAACACAATGAATAACATGGGGGTTATTCAAATATTTAGTGGGGCTAAGTCCCCCTGATGTTCACCTATGATATCAGGGTTGAACCACCATCAAACAAAGACATTAAAGTGGTTCTAGACGTGTAAAGAAGAGCTGTTCATAATTGTGGTACTAATTTTGATGTACAGTACGAGTATGAGCTATATATTTCCGAAATAATTAAATACAACAAGAAACAAAGTAAAATTACAATTTTTTTTAAAAAAAATCATAAATAATATGTATTATGTAATTGTAATTATTATTAATTAAAATATTAAAACTGATTTAATAGAATAAAAAAAAAACCAAAAATCTAGGCAAGTTATTTAATAATATGCAATCACAACTAATATTTAATCGTAAAAGTATATAATGTCATGTATGTATGTAATTGATAAAAATGTTGCACGTTTTTTCCCCACTTCGCTTATAAGATTCATTCGGTAGTAAGAATCACTTTGTCCTGGTCCCAATGTGAGTCTTATAAGCGGCGTCTATTAAATATGAGTTGGGTTTTTTTATGTCACTGTAAATCTTTACAAAATGTAGCCCAAAATATCCTTTTCTTAGCAGAGTGCACATAGTGGAGGTTCGTTCTGAGTTTTGGACAAACAGATGAGTATAAATCCTTACCGTAGCCTACGGAACGAGGCGAGTAGATACAATAGGTCTTTGTGGGTCCATAACCCTGGCAGTTCACGTTCGCATATTAGGAGATAATTTTTGATTTGTAAGATTCTTCGATTTATTTTAATTTAGTATGTAATATGGCAGTGAGTTGGAAGATTTAGTTTAAATTAGTTATAGATTTTAAGTCAACAAAAAAAAGTGGTAACGGAATTACCAGAAGTAATAGACTTACAGAATAAGTCTATGGTGGATTTGAGTTACTTGCTTGGCCTCAAATAAACGCATTTCCAACTCAAATTTTATTAGATCAGTTGAAGCAGATGTATACATTGCAAGTGTCGAATTACCACACGTGTTGGTTTGTCCTCGTTCAGTTGGCATTTGTGGAATTTGGCTTTTTCCTCTTAAAAAGTGAATTAGCTTTTTAGCAGAAATCTGGATTTTCTGTTTGTATTTTTAGTCGTTCAGCCATTGATTTATAATAAAAACAATATCAACACCGATTAGGTTGATTAGTTTTGTGCATGCTCTTTGGAAATCATCCTCATTTTTGACAAAAATATGGGGGATTGGTTATACTAATTTATGGCTCGAAAACTAATTCGGGACGGTCATGTCAATTTATTGGTCAAATTATTGCTTTATTTGATTGAGCACTTTGAAGAGATCTTTTGATAAACTGTTTTTATTTTGATGCTGACTTCAGAAACTTAAAAAAAGGATCTAGATCAAAGGGGCCCACTTTATTTTGGAAACAGGCTTTAATATTAATTACATTGGGCTCGTAGGCCATCTTAAGAACATTCTTAATTTTTTTTATGATTTTTTTATACATATGTAGGCATTATTACAAAGCTACTGACTTTATTTGCTATTTTTAAAATAATTTGAATATCTAATATCTAGTAAGTTATTATTATGTAATTTTATATTAGAAAATTGTTATTCAAAGTATTGTAGAAATAAAGATCTGAGTAGGTCGCTCCATCTGCTCAGTCTACTTTTTACTACGGTCGTAATATACCTATATATTATAGAATGTTAGAAAATAAACTCAAATGCATTAACGTGTTTGGATTTGGGCAACCTTAATTTAGATACATAATTTTAAATTGAAAATAAGATATGATGTACATTTAAAATTTCCAAAAATATACTAGATTCCTTTTATCTTTAAATACAAGATACAAGAAACTATAAATTTATTATAAATAATTATTAAATTAGGTAAAATTATAAAAATGTATTATAAATATTGGTTTTTATATATAAATAGTATATTAAAAAATTAAAAATTATTTTTTTATCTTATAACTTTTATAAAGTTCACAGGTAGCCATTTTATAGAGCTTATATTTTTTTTGAAATATTGCTGGTTCAACAATAGGAAAATAGTGTAATATTTATACAATTTTAATTTTTAAATAATACCTAAAAATATTTACTATTATTACTATATTATTAAACATTATTTTTAAATATCGAATTTATTATAAATTGGAGAATGAACCATCAACATTTTTAGAAAAATAAACCTTATAAAATTACCATTTGTCAATTTTATAAAGGTAATATTTTAATTATTTTAATAAAACCTTTATTTTTTCTAAATTATAGTATATTAAATGCTTTTAGCCCAGTGATTGTGATAAGAAAACAGAATTCGTCCCTCTCTAATAACACGGAAGATTTTGCTCTTTATAACATCCTAGCTGTATGCTTGATTTTATTATATTATATATATTACATTTAGTTGTTTGAATTTGAAAAGAACTGCCAGTTAAATTATTTTAAAATATTTGATATTTGATGATTTTATTAGGATATTGTTCTATAATAATATACTAATAAGTAAGAACATTTTTTCAGTGTTTCAATATATTTTGTTGTTTTGTTTTTGAAAAAAAACATACAAATTAGATTCAAGTTATGGTAAGAAAAGTACAATATTATTAATATAATTATTATAGTAAAAAATTCAAGAATACAACAACAAAAATTAACATAAAATAGTCTTTTCAAAAGGTTTGCCATTTATTTTAAAACTTTTCCATTTTAATAAACTATGTCGATAAAAATAAAACTTTCTTTCAGTTTCATTTTATTATATAGTTTTTCTAATTTCTAATTTAAAATTACTTCAGAAATTCAGAAATTCAAATAAATTATTTGATTTACGTGAATTTGAAATAATAAACACAAAAGAAAAGAAGAACTATAGTATTTTTCTGTCAACGTTACCATAATATATATTATTTAATGAATGGAACTACGAATTGATTGGATTTGAGTGTAATAAAGGTTTTTCGTTTAAATATTTACATATATATGTTTGTATAATTATATGCATCCATAATTTACTGTTTAAGTATGGACATTATTTTTATGGTCAATCGATCTTTATAAATGGGGTTGTGAAATTCTTGAAATTCATGAAATTCATGAACAATGAATGCACAACATACATTTTTAGTTAGTACCCACATTACTGCTTTCATAAAGATTCCCTTAAGCGTCATGTGCAATTTTCACCATATTATATGGTGTGTGATCATAAATGTACATATTAAGATTTCGAGAATATAAATACATATTTTAATACATTTTATAACAATTTGTTTTAATAAAACGTTTAATTATCTGTAAAATAAATTGTACCAAAATTATGATTCGCAGACGTATTATAAATCGCTTCGTCACACTAGACTTTGTAGTTCAATTAAACTAAGTATAGTATATTTATATTAATGTAAAACAATCTCATGTTTGAGATGGGATAGACATTTAACACGATATTTTTCATAAAAGGTAAGTAGTTTAGTATTTGCCATTTTGTTATCATAACCTTTACTATATATCGTTTGTTCAAACACATGGCGATGATTTATAACACTTTCTTTTAATTTTCAGATATTTTATCTTGGTCTAATGGTCTCTGAAATATAATAATTTAGATACGCATCGCGAATAAAAAAAATATAAATATTATAAATTTATAATACTTTGCTCATAAGTTAAGTTAAAATTTATGTCGGTACAATAATTACTAGATACATTTACCAAACCAAAAATTTTGTAAAACTGATTTCAACGTAGTAGGGACATGTAGAAACCCCTTTAATTTGATTATATTAATATAATATTATTATATATTATATATTATTATTATTATTATTATTATTATTATTATTATTATTATTATTATTATTATTATTATATTTATTAATTAGATTATCTTTAAAAAGTAAATAAATCTTGATGAATTCATATAAATCAATAATAATAATTATACTATACTAGTAGTTAATGGAAAAAAAAAAAAATAATAAAATATAATGATTGAAATACAAAAGTTTTAAAATTATTTAGATAACTATTTACTGTATTTTTCCGACTAAAAATTAAATGATCATGGTGAATACGGATGGATTATTACATACCTTTACAAAATGTAACCATATATTTTTAATTTGAAATTTAATTAATATTTTTCTTAAAAACTAATTGGTACATTTTAAAATATCATATCGTCCTCAAATATACATGTATATTATTATTTTATGTTCACAATTTTTATTTTTACATAATTCTTATTTCAACTTTTTGAAATTTGTTAAATTATATGAACAAAACAATAAACTAAAGTGATGAGTGATAAATGATAATAAACTAATAGGAATAACAAACTGCAGTAACTTCCCAGCGGAGATACTTTACCAGAATAGTAGAACTTTTTTTATTTTTGTATGTTTATTTTTCTATACAAGTAAATCATGGCACTGCCTTTTTAATTTTTTGTTTTTGGGTAGCCTGAAAGAATTGTAGATGAATGATGAAATTTAAGTGAATTACTTGGTGATTTAGTCAGATATTAAAGCGTGTATAATATAATAGTATGGGTATATTCTTATATTATTAGAATGGAGGCATTCATTGGACACATAGATTGGGGCTTTTATAATAGTACGAAGAATTTAGATTGTGACCTTTCAGTTATGTTGAAATGTGATTAGTATTGAAGTTTTTGATGGACCCCAGGACTGGAAGCAATACATCCGTGTCCGATTGGGTCTATAATAAATTGTTTGTACATTAATAGTTTAGTATTTTTAAAAGTAATTAATATGGGTCAAAGGTCAAAGAAGCCGAAACCCATTATATATTTCGAGAATTTTGTTACTTATGTTTGGTAATCCAGTGAATTGACGGTTATTATAGATACCAAGTTTATAGGTATCGTGCGTATAGGTTTAGGGATTGGTTATAAATGAAGAGTATCTGGTATAGTCTAAATCGGAGAATGAAGGTAAATTGCATGGACTTGTTCATTCATTCACTTTTACTCCTCATTCTTTGTACTATGTTTCGAGATGGAGTTCACCTTGAAAATAATACAGTGAGGCTAGTTTGGGATATCAGCACTACTGGTTATAATAGTTTTACTATTAATTAAGTCATCGATTAGTGTATGATCCGAGTTTGGCTGATCAGAAATGAATAGGTTAAAGAGTAATAGGGCTAAAACTGCTCGTCAGGGTATAAATTATAGCAAACATTATACCGTCTAATAGATAATTAATTATTTTTTTTTTAATTTAGACAATTATAAGTGGTAAACTTAATTTATGAAGATGAATGAAGAAATACTCGTAAAATTGTAAATTAGACTACAATCAAACGTATATCACACTATACGATTTTGTCTGTATAACTGTATATGTATATTTTACTATTTGCTATAAATAACAAAGTAGATCATAAATAGTTAAATACAATTTGTTTATAACATTTATATTATACCTAATAGAAAATTTGCATATTTATTACAAGTGTTTAAGTATAATTAAGTTACCTGAACAGTTCAAAAACTTAATATTACAATACCTATATAATTATAGTATAGATTTAGATAATTAATTAGAACATCAATGATTGTAAAATTATATTTTACTACCTATACCTACATAACATAACATACTTATATTTAAAATATATACTTAAAATCTAATCACGGAAACTCTACACATCTTACACATCATTTGGATTTTGCATAATGTATTTCTAGATAAATACATTTTTTGACGATTAAATCTAAGTAAAAATTAATTATTCGGAATATATTTAAGAGAATGATAAAAAAGTTAAGTTGCAAATACTCATTCTAATATTTTTTTAGTGTGTATAGTTCTGACAACAGATTTTCAACTCTTTAACCGTAATAACCGTCAAGAATACTGATTAAAGATGAAATATGCCAATTAATAGCATAACATTTGACTAGTATATATTCTAATTTGGATCTAAAACTTAACTTAAGTGCGCATTGTAAATTACAAATCTCATAAAGGTTATACGCTTTATATATTGTGATTTACTATTTTCTTTTAAGCAGTAAAAAAAATAATGACATATTTTATAATTTATAGATTCAATATGTATTTTAAACTTAACTAAGATATCTTATATTGTACCAAACGGGAGAGTTCTCTCATAAAAAATTGTATAATAAAGGTCGAAGGTTTAAATATCAGGAATTAGGATATCTAGTTATTATTTTTTAAAAATAGTAATGTTATTTTGTTTGGTTTTGATACAATTTTTTATTTGAGTATTTGCAGTTTTTATACTAGATAATAAAATGCCTTTATTGCTAGTTATCTGAAACATAATTATAATGATACATGAAAATGACTACAACCTCTACTTAGAGTATCTAGGTTATTGTTCTTTATTTGTCAATAATTATCATTGCAGTCAAATTTATGCAAATTTATGATAACAAGATTTTTGAGATCATTATCCTCTAGTATTTTTACTACCATAATTCTGTTCATCAAATAAAACGGCAAACACCTTATAGTTAATAACAATAAAAAATACATTATATTGTATAAATTAAAATATTCTCCGTTCAATAAATCATATTTGATTTATGGTAAATCATTTTTGGAATTTAACATATTATAGACGAAGACTTTATTTATGAATTTCTATATTAATTTTGAAACAAAATTATAAAGATAAAACAATTGCCACAAAGTTTAATTTCATATTGTGTAAAGTTGAACATGTATATTGAATATTAATAGAACTTTTGGTTTATACAATTTATTTTCCGTCCTTTGTTTTCGTAGGAATCACAAAAAAGCCAAATTTACGGCCAAATTCAAAACATATAAACCTCCACCCATGGTCGTTTTTGAAATGGGATGATTAATGGTTTTTAGATTTAAAAACTCAATGCTAACACACCCATAAAATTGACCAACTCATACAACTCATAAAATAGTCCTCAAAAACCCGGTAAATATCAGACAAAACATGATAGTTATTTTATCCCTACGTTAGTCATAAAATAATTATTCTTGTTCACTATTATTATTTCTTTTTTTTTAAAAGAAGTTAATATTGAAGAATGAATATTATTTACTTATAAAAAAAGATAATTAGGTATATGACATCGTATTGTCTGTATTATTCCTGTACAGTTTATTTTTTAATGATTGTCAATTTCTATATTATGATTATGAATAAACTATTTACTTCTAATATTTTCTTCAATAACCTTCATTCAATTTCTATATAAAACACAATTATTTTGAGGTTTTTTTTGTGTAAAGATATAAATTACAAATAATATTTTAATTGTTACTGTATACTTTCGATAAAATTGATAGTATAGCTTGGAAATATTATTTTTAATTTCATAGAATAATTTCTAAAACGTTAAATAATTATAGTAAGTAATTTATGATATAATGGTTCAAACTTAGGTATTGCACATCTTAACTTTTTGGAGAAATAATGCCGTACTAAAGTTTAAATTAAGAATTAGAAATCCAGTTAAGTTATAACACTTAAATAAATGTATTATAATTTGAAAGGTCATTAGAATATCCAAAAAAAAAATAATAATTACGTAAATAAATAAATATTTTATATTTGAACCATATGAAGGTTATTACTATAAATACACTCTAGGATATGTTAGGTTTCAAAAATATTTGTCTTATTGCATATTATTCTATAGTTTTATCTTAGTAATATAATAATCTATAATAATGTTTGTATATATATATTTAATAAAACAAACATTACTTGTTGTATTTCAACAAAAATATATTACTTATGGTAAATTTTAGAAATCGTAGGTGATATTTAAGAACTTTAATTTTTGCTAGAAAATTTGTAACGTGATGTAGAATGGAGGAAAACATATTGTAGATACAGATTAAAAGGTTTAATATAATTCACCATATTTTAGATACAAAATGTATTTATTTATTTAATTAATCAAAAAGTAAAAAATGTATTGCGTGAGTATTCAAAATTTCATAATACTTTCATTAAGATCGATTTAAAGTCTGAAATTTGAACGATTACTTTAAGCTGAATAGATATAAATTGGTCCATGATAGTAGACTATAATTTGGTCTATAAAAGCTCAGTGATACTATATGTATAAGGTTTCTTAAATTCTTAATGAATATATTTCTATTATTTTACTGAGTGAAATTGTTAAATTATTTAGGGGTGTCATTGTGTTAATGAATGTTCTTGATTATAATTAGATATAGTTGGTAGAATATAACGGGTATTATTGTAAGATATCTCTATAGTGACAATGCAATTTCATTGTATAAGCTGATTATAAACATTTTAACATCCGTTTAATGTTTGGTTTCTTCCACGTTGTATTGTAATTTTAAAAAGTCGAAATATTTCAATTACCGTGTATCTGGTTTGTGTGAATAAGTAATCAGTTTTAATCTGTATAATTTTATTTTTGGCTTTCCTCAAAATTGAAAAAGTTTATGAAAGTTGGTCTGTATTTTATTGTGTATTTACTAATTAGAAAAAATAAAAAACAGAAAATGAACTCCTCACTAATTGTTTTATGAAATATCAACGTCAATTATTTTTATTAAACCTGAAATTTGGTTTTGTTTCAAAAGATAAAATATGGTTTTTCTTCTAAGTCATATAATTATAGAACTCTTTCTTGTAGTTATAACATTTTCTCAGTATATGTTCAAAAATAAAAAATAAATTACCTCACATGAAATCAGCTATGATATCCACATGTTGTTTTGTAGATAACGTTATAATTTGATTGATGAGTTTTGTATAAAAGTTCATATTCGAAAGAAAAAATTACTAAGTTAACTTGAAAATATTGTAGGTCACAAGTTGATAATTACCAGAGTTGTCTATACTGGAAATCTAGGAAAATGTATTATGTAAAACACATTAATGGAGCTTAAGAGTAATGAACCTTTGAATGGAGATAACAAACTACATTAGTGTTTATTTTAAGAACAAGTATATGTTTATGCATACGCAGTGATTAAAGATTTAACATTTTTGATAAATAGGTTAAAAATATACAGATCAGCATAGCTCATTTTAAAATGTAATGCCAAGCACATTTAAAAAGTAAAAATGGAATGACTATACATTATAGGTTTATATTATATAATATTACATAAAAGTGTAACCCGACTTAAATTAGAATGTCTGTACAAGTCTAACTTGCAGTAAATCACACGTACATCGGTACAATAAAACATTAGTATTGTAGATTTTTAAATTTCTCAAATATGAAATCACGAGTACTATTTAAATTCAATAAACGACATAGTATGAGTGTATAAGATAATGCATTTCAGTGTTTACTCGTTTATTTAGTTGGTAAATATGAAAATCAATGATACTAATACTAACACATTCTTAAATTTAGGTTTAGGTAAAATAATTCAATAAATATAATTTTAATCAAATAATTTTCGTAACTATCAAAATTGAAAATAAACTTTTACTAATTTGCTTTCATACGATCGGGATTGACTTGATTTAACCAATACTTTCTCCTTTGTTTTACCATCTATGTAAATACAAGTGTAAAAAAGAACACACACAAAAAAAAAAAACTTTTATTTCACCCTTGGAATAGTAGATTGTATAAGTCTCTTGATTGATGTAAATGAATATCCAGAATGAGTCTAATAGAAATACGTCCCACTAACACTATGCACGTCTGTTATTTGGAATTGAACGATCCTTACGACATCGAGTTGACAAGATTGATTCGCTGCAGAAGACATAGACAGTAAAGTAAACCCAAACAATCTATCAACCACTATAAAGCCAACTTATTCTACCCGCACGTTGGAAAATCACAAATATATTTATGAACAATAATGATTTTTAAACTCAATGAAAAACATACTCTGTTTTAAATACATAGAACAGTGAAAGATACTTTTTTGAGACTTTTAAATTAAAGGTATTTTTTTAACGCTATCATTATTACCAAACTGTTCATTTATATTCGGTCATAATGAATAATGTAATACTTATAAAATGAAATAAAGAATATTGATCTACTTTATACAGATGATATGCATTTAAATAATTTAGTTGATATATACAACAAAATAATAGAATAACTAAAAAAAAGTATGAACTAGCTGTATGTTTATTTGATTTTATTAAAAATTCAGCTGTTTTATAAAATTGACAATTGTCCTAATTTATTACATACATCATTAAAGGTATGATGATCCTATTAAAATATCATCGTAATGATTTTGTCAAAATTTGTTACAAATTGTCAAAGTATATAAGAACAACAATATCTGGCATTTTTCATTTTATGATGTTTCCAAAAACTAAATAAACATTGTAAATTTTTATATCAATACCCATAAAATGTTTTGAATTTTATCATGTACAGAGAGTAAATCACTACATTTTTCAAAGTTATTTAAACTTTGACTGTTCTTCAACGATGGATAACCATACTAAGCATATCTAGATACCGGAAAGAGTTAGTACCTTTGTGCCTTTATTGAATATGTGTTTAATTACACATATTTGTAATTATATTTATATTATGTTTAATAAATGTCACGAACCACTACTGGTGTAGTATAGTTAAGTAGAATAACTTTATATATGTACTATTTACCGTACTTATTTCATAAAATAAGATAAATATATATTTTATGTTATGAAATTATTTAAAAAGAATTAGTCTATTTATCATAACTTATATTCACTATCTCCTATATACTTACTCAATAATATAAAATATTTTATTTTCTTTATGAGATTATCCGGATTATCGGTAGGAAGTTCAGTACTACCTATTAGTTATTATGTATTTTAAATACGGCTGTAAATAACCAATACTTAAAATATATTAAATTATATGGGTAACTGTAGCATGTATATTACTATGCGAGTTCAAATTATCTAATTTATTCTCTAAAACTTTGATAATATGAAACACCTTTATCATCCAAGCTACCCATATAATATTAAATATAGTGTGTGAGTGAGAACAATATAACTGATTCCTAATCGTTAAGTCATTCTGTTTAAATATAATGAGGGAGGGACGTTAGCAAATGATTGAAATTGGTTTTACTTTAATCAGATTAATCACAATTTATTAATTTATATATTAGACCTATTCGTTTATATTTTGTGACATCAAAAATGGTTTATTGTATTTATAAGTAGAGAAGAATAGTTGTATAAGATTGTATAAATTATTTATAACACATTAAATTTGTTTATATAAATAATTATTGTGGTTTGACTTGATCTACAATGAAAATAATACATATCATTAATATAGTCATATTTGAACATCACATTTTTCAGTTTACGAATATTTTTCAACTTTTTAAGGTTACTATACCTTTTATTTAAAATTTTAAAATTGCTTTTTATAAAGTTAAGTAATAGATTTAGAACTTGTAAATTGTATACAATATCAATAAAATGGTGTGTAAAAATTTGGATTATTCTTAGGATTCAAATAAAAGGGATAAATTCTTAAACCCTTATGACTTGCATGCATATTATATGGTTACGACATGTACAAACGTTTAATAAACAATTGAAGAATATCGATGTTTGACAGTTATATTGAATCTTTAAAAATAAATAATTATTGACTATAGTTTTGTAAAAAGATTTGAACTTGGTAATAGTCTTATATATTTGAAATGTCACTTTTCAATTTTTAGTTTAAATAATACTACATAATATGGTTGAGTAATCGTTTAATTTTGTATCATTTACAATATGGAATAGAAAATATAGACGGTTTTTAACAACACATTTAACTCATTAAAAATTACTTATGGTTGATGCTTAAGCTATTACTATTATAAAAATCGACAAAGGATATCGGATTCGATATTCATGACCAACGAAAAAAAAATCTCATTTCTGTACAAAGATGTTACAAGGAATTGTTTTTATTTTATTTTTATCATATTTTGCTCTGATGTAATGTCATATATACAAACTGCAGAAATTAATATGAAATACTTAAAAACGATATTAGAATCTGTTGAATTATCGTTTATAAATATTTAAACATTAAGAAAATCAAATAATGAAATTATTTCAAGCTTTCATAATTACAATATTAAAAATCCTTATTTATTTTTATTGTACGAGAAAAGTATTTGAATAACGTACTTACTGTAATTTTTCCAAAAAAGTATTTAAATGGATAATTATAAGCTGTATATTTTAGTTTATAAGTATGGTGCTCTCATTAATTCCAACTTACTTACTACCTTATTTATAACATAATTTCAAGTTACCTTTTTTTATTAAAATTCTTTCTTAGCCGTTTTTCTCATCATTAGAGTTATGAGAAAAATAAAGTCACTATAATATTAAAATATCTCACTTGCCAATTAATCCCATTTACGTTCTTGAATTTTTCTTGTCATTATTCATAAAATAATATTTTAGAATGTTGTATTGTAATTCCATTGTAAATAACTTTACAAAAACCTTATTATGAATATTTTATGTATCTTATCTTAATTTGTTATTAAATAACATTATTAATAATATATGATAATAACATATATCATGTGATAATCATATTCTGATAACGTTTTTTTTATCTTAAATGTCAGAAGATTTTATTTTAAAAATTCTAAATAAACAAGGTATTCCATCATTTTTTTTTAAAACCGTACATCATATATGGTTATAGAAAAATGCTATCCAAAATCAGGTTACAAATAGATTGATTACCAGTTTAAAATTGTTTAATTTTATAATTTCATGTATTAAAATTTAATACAGAAAGATGGAAATTATTAAAAAAATAACCATATTTAGTTTATAATTCATGTAGATGTTAATATTTGTCTTTTTTGTAAGTCGTAAAAATCGACATTTTTTGTTTAAATGTTTCCTTATCATAAAAATATTGTTGTAAAACTTTATACTAGTTATCACGTAACTATAATTATATATTTTATTGTGGTGTTTCTAAAATATGATCAAGGAACACAATTATTTTGAATAAGAAGAGTAGTTTACATTTGTTTTGACGTATTGCAAATATTTCTAAAAAATATTTAGGAATTAGTCCGTGTATAATTTGATTTTTCCAACGCAGAATGCATGCATTTATTTCGTGATTCCCTAGTGCATTATAAATAATTACAATCCTAAATATTAAAATTGACATTGATGTGTATACATGAGTAAACAACCGGAAACACTCAATATAGGTACTAACTTTTTCCGGTTGATTTAGATTTTAGATAATATGCAATGGTATTATATGTGGTTATCCATAATTTGTATGAATGAGTAGATGAAGAACAATCAAAGTTTATACAACTTAAAAATATGTAGTAAATTACTCTTTGTACACGATGAAAATTATAAAAATTTGATGGAATTGAACTGATTTATTAATTTAAAGTATTTATTCAGTTTTTGGAAAAACCATTTAACGAAAAGTGTTAGATATTATTATTGTTTTTCAGATATATTGACAACCATTCATATGAGATATTATTTTAATAGAATAATCATACAATTATGTATGCACTCGTAATAAATATTAAGACTCGTATTAATTTTCTAAAATAGTTAATTTTTAATGAAATTAAAAGTACATACATTTTACAAAACAGAAAATTTGTTTAACACTTACATAAGTTACTGAATATGTAGTCTGTACTATTAAAACATTTTGATCCTATTTTATGTATTAATGAAAATGCCTATCAATGAGTTGTAAAATTAGTTAACTAAACTATAGAACAATTTATGATTTTATGTTTACAATGTTGTAATAAAGCAAGGCCGTGGAGAGAAATCAAGAGCCCCAGGGACAAATTAATCCGCTCCCACACACTCAGTCAAGTATTAAACTACACTAACATCCAGATTATTTGAAAATAGTCATAAGGTTATTCTTCGAAAATGTATTTATCTATATTCTATGTCACCTTATACTAATATAGTAGTGTTTCAATTCACTTTATCGCAGACTTGTTATTACATCGAAGAACGATTTAATTATTTAGATAGGTTATTAGAATTTAGAACGAATATGAGGGCAGCCCAACTCAATATCAATCTCATATTAAAAATAATACCTGATGGATTTGGCAAGATTACGGGCCTTCTCTGAAGTCCGAGCCCTGGGGCTACAGCCCCGACTGCTCTCCCTCCCCCCCTTTCACCGAGCCTGAATAATGTACATGACGAATATAATATAATATATACATAATTATATAGTTTAAAACATAATAAGTACAACGTACAACAATAAACGGCGAACAAATATCGAATATCATTATATTGTTATAGCACAAATTTGAGGTATTGTATAGATATTTTGACAATACATTAATTTTAGTATCGTTGTCAATATCACAGTTGAAATATAACGTAATATATTTTATAATTCTATTCTAGACGAACAAATCTTCCTCGTTCAGAATCGTTTTGCGCATACAATGATATCTATCGTATGCATTGCGTTCAGATTTAACAAATCCATTATAATGATCTATCCTAAGAACAAGGTTCACTCAACCTCTACTGAACAGCAGAACCTGTTCTTTTTATTTCAGTGTTTTTATGTTATGAAAAGTCAGCTGGAATAAGTAACTGAAAAAAGCAATAACTGATAATAAAATTGTATTAATAAAATTTTCTAACTATTGTAGTTAAATTTTTTTTTTTTTTTTTTGAGTTATGTTAAAAAATATTTACGTTTTAAATATTCATCATTATATTGTAATTTATCCATTATTTTGCAGCAATGCTAAACTTACTTTTCTAATTCCTTGTTAGCTTACATATTTAATCATTTTCCTCCAGTATTTGTTTCAGATTCGTACCAATAGATAATCAGTATCTGTCTATTAAATATAATAATTTATTATGTGAAAATAATTTAGTTATATTTTTTTCAATTATACTACTGTTTCATCATTTTATCATCAATCTAGTACTTTTTTTATATAAGCTCTCATTTTTCTGATAATAGCACTACTGATTATGTGATTATGGTTTTTTTCACCAGTTTGTAGGGCATTTTCATCATAAATAACTTAAAAGTAGGCATCATTTTGGCCTAAATTATTGATTTAAATAGATAAATTTAGCATAATTATGATATTTTTTTATTATTGTTGAATGATCCAAAATTTGTCCAATATTATTATACATTTTAAAGAAAGAATAGTTATATTTTATGAGTTAAGTCTTAATTTTTTGTTCAGTTTTTATCTTGTTTCATTATTTTATGTACATTTTTTAGTTTGATAAAAAATATAGACATTTAAACAAACAAATATAAACGTCTTATTCTCATTTATTGATTATATTTGGCATGGTGTAACATTTTCATTATACCCATTTATGTAAATCGTCAACAAAATAATATATAACTACTATCCTAGCGCAGTGTCATTCATGACATTTCCATTTTATTTAATATTTTATGATTAAAATTATATATTTCAGTGGTAGAGCTTGCATTTTATTAAGTGGCATTAAAATTATGATAACTCATTACAGAGGGTATAATCTGGTTAATGTTTGGCCACTAAGTAAAGTACAAAATATTTATCAAGACATGTTACATATAATATATCTTATGAAGAATCATTATATAATAAATGTATATAAATAAAAATTGATCTAAATGTTTGTTCAAATAATATTGAAAACTGACGATCTTCATAAGGTTTCGTCGTTTTGATTATATTCATAACATTTCCCAAAATGTAATTCAACCAGACCATATTTACTTAATATACATGTTCTATAAATGTGAGTACAATATTCTACAAATCCTTAGTATGTATTAAGTGAAAAGTAAACGCAATACTGTTGGTCCATAATATATAATGTTATATCAACATAAATAATTAAGGTTTCATTGTAAGACTTCCTAAATTGGAAAACTTTGATGTGATTTTAAATGTTTATAAGTGTTATGTATCCATAAAATAGTCTTTACTAACGTTTGACACTATAATTTTAATGCAAGTTAATATTATTTTATAGTGTTTGCTATTTATAATGAATCAATAAAATACGTTTTATGATTACTGAGAAGTTTCTTATTTATAAGAATAATAATATCAACATTTACTTATACATTTTCTTGGTATAAGTGATAAATTATGAATAAATAATGAATATAACTATACATAATTTTTATGGTTTTTTTTACTATCGATGGTGGTACAATACATCTCTTAATTATCGACAGTTATTCTGAAAAAGTTATGAAAATAAATTGGATGGTATTTTGAGAATTATAAAATTATTTATTAGTGACTATATGAGATTTCATAGAAAGAGAAAGTATGCAATTTAGATACCTCAGAGAAATTATAGAATTAAATTTGTATAAAATTAAAGACCTATATAATATGATTGTACGAGTACATATCGAATTTTTCAATTTTGTACTTTGAAAATATATTATTAGATAGCTTTTTATAGACATTTTATAATTTTCGAAATATTTTAATAACATTTTGAACGTAATAAAACGCTTAAAATTTCCAAATAAAAATTAAGCCTACCTTATAAAAAAAATTTAGTTTTTCTATATCACTCATCTTTATAAATATAAACTAATCCATACAATCTCTCTCATTTCGAATCATTTTATCGAAAAAAATAGTACATTGTTTCAATTTAAAAAATCAAATAAGCAATATTAATAAATCATCTCTGTAACTCACTTATTCTTGGAGTTTTACTCAATCTAGGCATTTTGACCTTTTTATATTTTACTTTGTTTATTTATTTTTACAGATGAAACGTTACTTCTATATTTTTATTTTATTATTTGATACCATTACTATTTTTTTGTAAAAGAGACGTAGATGTAAATAATTTAAATGATTATAAATTTGTAACTATTTCAATTGAAAGTCTTGAAATATTGAATTATTGGTACTGTAATACTGATTTTTATGAAAAGGTAATATTTTTTCGCTAGACTACAATATTTAATTTTCACTAGTCTTGTATACATTTAGTCACTAGTTTTACAAGACTTTAATATACGCAGAGAACAATGCAGATTTATATACACCTTCTAATTGTGTAATTAGTTAGGACATGCATGTTCCTAAATGATTGTTTAGTTGGGCCTTTATATATGTCCTCCAATGTACCTAACAAAGCTTGTTGGCAAATATACAAGAACCAAATTATTGTTTGATACTTATTTTTTCATAGAGCATAAAATGTATTTAGTTCTAAATAATTTAAGCTAATTAAATAAGAGTGGCTACTTATACAGTGTTTTAGTTTTAAATATTACCTATATTTACGATTTAAAATTAGTTCAAGTTTGGGTAATGCACTAGACCAATTAGGGTAAAAAAAAAATTGCATTAAAAAAAAACTGCTAACTTGAAAAATATATGAAGAATATCATGTATATAATATACAAATTCAAAATATTCATAGGATCGTGTAACTTTAAATAAATTTTACTTTATATAGATAATTAACTAATGTTTAAAAAAAATCCTAGGTTTGGAAATGCATTGCTTATAGATTTCGAGCGTAGTAAGGAATGTATATTACCTTGCATATATACTGTACAATAATTACTGTATCTAATTTTTATTATTTTATTAAAATAGATTACATTCATATAAATTATTGGCTTGCATAAAAATATTTGCATTGATATGTTGTGATAAAGATAAAGATATAAACCATATTTGGTGTTAACATTTTATTAAATTTCTCTAAGATTACAAGTAAAAAGTGTATGTTCTCCATAGGGATTAGATATACCTATATTAAAATAATTGTTATACTCCTACTTGAACTCCACTGGATGGCGTGTTTATCTCGAATACGAATATTCTTTGAGTTACGCTCTTAAAACTATCTCTGAAAGACACGAAAAAAAAATAAGAAACCAATATTTTTCTTGGAATAAACATAACGTACAATATTTTATATTCTTTAACTACTTCTTTTAAATAGTTGCCTTTATTCACCAAAATATTACAATTCGACGGTTACAATACAATAGCTGTACAATAGATGATAATTAAAAATATACAAAGAATATTGTATTTTTATTTTTCGTACTACTAAAAATCCTAATAAAATGGAATAACATATAGAAATAACCTTTAATTAATGATCAAAAACAATGGAAAAATAGATAAGTAATTTGTATAAACAATATTATGATACTAAAATTATAGTAATATATGATTAACACGGTAGATGATGCCTCACATAAATTTGATAAAATATACGTAATGTAACTAAATGATAACAATATGAAATAATGTACAGTGATGAGTAGATAGAGATAATTATAAATTACTTTTATTTAGCAATTTTTTAAGACGAGAAAAGAGGCTTAATAATATAAGTAAACTCTGAATGAAAAATTTAATTTTTTTATATTTCAAGTACATTGGAGATTTTTTGGTTGGATTCTAACCAAATATTGTTTGATAATAGTTAGAGGATGTAATATTTGCATAAAATGGATCACAGGATAAGTGATATTAAAAGTGGATTTTAGAAAATCATGATTGAAAATGTGGGTATAAATGTATAATTGATTATTCCCGTAAAGAACAGTGAAGAAGATTTTTAAATCTACCAATTGTTCTTCCAATTAATGTGGAGCTGAGATGGGCTTTTCGATGGATGACAC
Organism: Chaitophorus viminalis; assembly: GCA_025469195.1. Classification (NCBI taxonomy): domain Eukaryota; kingdom Metazoa; phylum Arthropoda; class Insecta; order Hemiptera; family Aphididae; genus Chaitophorus; species Chaitophorus viminalis. Next base: position 518,105 of record JAIPRK010000041.1, on the reverse strand, counting down.
TGTATGTGGTTTTTCAACTATTATTTTGGGGTGTAGTTTAAGTTTGATTTTGAAGATTTTCATATAGTTAGTTGCTTTTACTAGATCAAAGAAAAATAGTGGCAAGGGTAGTTTGTTGGAAAAACGTTTTAGATTATGTAAGCGAACAACTTGGTATCTCTAATCTGAAAGACCGGCAATTATATATATTTATGTGAGGTAGTATTGGATGGAGTTTTTGAATTATAACCTATAGAAGACGAATATAATTTAACTGAGATATATATATATATATATATATGAAACTGAAATTATTCTCAATGAAATGCAGTATATTCTATAGTAGTTCGGATAATGAGATATGAGTATGGATTTACAGCTGGACTTTGTTGAGCTCAGTATGAGTGTCTAGTTTGTGATGAGAATGGAAATATTACTTACTTTTATGTAAACTAGATGTATTTTTATTGAAGTGTCGTTAGAAATGTTATTTTGTGCATTGAACAATTTTATTAAAAGGTGTATTTTCATCAGAGTCAATGTATTAAAGTAATTACGGAAAACCGATTTGGGCGAGATAATAATTTTGATTTGTTTTCATCTGCCTTGGGCGAATAAGAGAACGGCGAGAAATTTTTATTATTCGATTTCGTTTTTTGTTTGTAGTTGAAGAATTAATAACACTTAAGTTATTATTTATGATACGATTTTTGGTAGATTGAGAAGTCATTATAATACGATATTATAACCTACCATTGTTAACTTATAAAAGGCTGTTTTATGTTGAGCGTTTTTTTCAGTGTAGCGTCCTTTGAATTGTTAGCATGTTGTCTTGAGACTTCTCCAAATAATTACTTTACTATTTGATCTTGATATGAATATTATATGATTATCTAAGAATATTCAAAAACTAAAAAGAACCATATTAAAATCGATTAACTGGAAAACAATTAAAAATAATATTCAATATCCTACTGATTTTCTACACATCTTTGTTTAAAAACCATAAAGATATATATATATACAATAGTAATTAGAGCAAACTTATAAATTTGACAAAATGATCAAAATATAATGCTTAATAATTAGCTAACTTAAAATTATTGAAAACAATGGTAGGTATCATTTACTGTTTTCTGCACGATTTGTTTACTTTACAAAAAACGATTGAATAATATTATATTCTAAATTGAATTAAAATAATTTTTCTGTATTTACTTCAAAAGTCACATAGAAATCGTCATATTTTTAAGCAAATATATTTGTTATCATCATGAACAGTTTTATGAAATCTGTATTTTGGTGGAACAACAGGAATAGGTATTACAATTAGGAGACAATTCAATAAATTATTGAATTTAGGTACCTATGTATTTTCAATTAATTTACGTAGTATTAATTTAATAATTTAGTATATACTATATATGGTTAAAATAATTATAATATTAAATATATTGATTAATATATACTTAATCATGTTAGGTTCTATTTTAATAATTAATAGATGTATTTGTTATTTAACTAAGTTATAAATAATTATGAACTATTTTTATAGTTAGAAAGATGCTATGGGATTTTAGTGAATAGAGTAAAATTTCATAATATCTCCATGTTTAGTATAATACTGATTTATATTATACAACATTGAAATTTCATTAATGACTGCATTGTAGTCTTAAATACATTTATCGGAAAGCAATACATTTTTATAATTCCATATATTACACGTCTGTTGTTCTTTTTGACAACAATACTCATTATTTTTGTAATTTATTGCTATGGTTAAATGTTACAGTTACATCAGTCTAACTTCAATTATATATATATATACATATACACATATATCTTTTACAATAAAATAGATAATAAAATGGTAAGGACATTATATTTGAACAATAACATGGGTATGGTACTGCTATTCGTGCCAGTTTGATACCACAGTGGAATCTAGCCAGAGATTTTCAGATGTGATAACAATTATTATAGAAGGCGATTATTAAAATCATCGTCGTCAAGGGTTTTCGTTATCATGTGTTTGTGTACTTCGCTCCTCGTTTTATTCAGTTACTAGCCCTTACATTTTATTTTTATCGTAGCTCAACAAATAAGCACAAAGTCTGAATTTAATTTCTCAAGTTAAATAATAAAACAAAATTTTCTACCAGATATATACTCTTAAACTACATATATATTCTGAAAAGTAAGTCAAAAATAAAGATAATTTTTCAAACCATTTATTGTCTTTTTTATAATGTTCCTTATTTTGTCCAGTATGTAAAAGAATATTTAATATAAAAAACGTCAATGAAATGATGAATCTAATGAATCGCCTTAAAGAAGGTACTTAGTGTGAATAAAAAAATGCTTATTATTTAAATTGTAGGAAAAATAAAACAAGGACCTACCTATAGAATAAAAAAAAAAAAATGAATAGAACTATTTTAAACGAATGTATAGTATTTGTTTTAATCATTTATATTTTTGCACTGTTTTGTACAAAACGAATTCATTGTTGTTTTTTTTTTTTTAAATTACAAAAATATGCTAAGGAGTCAATTCGTAAATGTTTGTTTTTTCTGATATTAAAAATAAAATTGTTGTTCACTCATATCTATAAGCTATAAATATACATATATTTATATTCAAGTATATTATGAGTGTTATACATTCTAAAATCTAAGTATATATAAGCTATAAATAGCTTACATATAAGCTATACATAGCTTATATGTTTATATATTGTCGTATATACAAGATATACATATAAATCGATTTTTAGTGTGTTGGATTTATAGAATATAAAAGTTTGAGAATTCTTAAATCTATTTTATGAAGCTTATTTTTCAATAATACCTATTATTTTTAATAATATTCATAAATACAAGATTTTAATGAATATAATAATAATATATAAAAGGATATTAATAATATCCTTGTACTATTTTGTTGGCATTTAAAAGTTTTTGTTATTCTGAAATACCAGGAAAATTGGTGTTCACTATTTGTCATTGTTATTAATAAAAACATTGTATTCTAAAAAAAGGATAGGCAATTTGTACATAATTGAATTATTCATATATTAAAGTACATTGAATTACTTAACAATTGTTGTTGTGTCATAGTCGATTTATAAACTGATTTACACTATCATTATTATTAAAATAACAATAAACTACTTTTGGTCATTCTATTTATGTAAACAAAGACAAGGGTCATTTATTATAATTTTCCTTTTATGAATCCGAGTATCCAACTCAACTGAATAAGAGCCTAAGACAGTATAGTCATGATACGATTAATAAATTACTAAATTCCCTTTCTGCTAGTTTATTGTTAAGTGATTAAATTATGATTTCTATATCATCTACATAAATTAGTTTAATATTTTTGGCAAATCGTTTTTAATATATTCGTTTTATGGAATATTGACATATTATGAACTATAACATGCATGTCTCACATAATGTATATCTTCTATTCTTCTCAATACAATTTCAAAAAGCATTATTATTATTATTTAGCTTACTGCTACCTCCAGTAAACAAGAAATGAAAATTGTCTCCTCTACAATATTCCTTGACTATAGCCACTACGTGCAACGTGGGAACCCTGGAAACTCCATTCATAAACCAACATACGTTGATATAGCATCCAATAAGCTACCTGAACCCCTGCCATTAGTTTTTCGATAATTTTTCATTAGATTCTGAACGGAGTGATGAAATATATTGATTTTACAATTATGTTTTTTTTTTTTTTTGTGTCTGACGACACCTTTTTTGGCAGTAAAAATGCTTCGATTTACTTAAACAGCAACTTTTCTGAAAGAAAAGTGAATGTAGATAGTATTAGGGTGAATCAAAAATCCAAATTTTTCAATACTTTTTAAAAAAATTGAAAAAAAACAATAAAAATATTACAAAAAAACGGGAAATTTTACTCAAATCACGTTTTTACAAAATACCTTTTTTTAAAATGCTTTAACTCAAAAACGAAAAACCGCAACAACTTGAAATTTATTTTCACCAAATCTTTATATTAGTGTTCTCTATACATGGTTAAGTTTTCAAAGTATTTTGACATTTTGACTTATTTATAGACAATTTAAACTGTCTATAATGTAAAATTTTTTTTTTAAACATCTATAAAATTTAATTGGCTGACCGGAAATTCTTGAAAATTTAATACAAGGTTTATAATAAGTTAAACTTTTTGTAACTAAAAAATATCGGAAATCGTTCCACTCAAATTTTTTTTATAAGCCCATAAAGCTCCAATTTGTATAAAATGTGTTGAATCACGATAATTTGCAAGTTACCTATTTTGTAGATAAAAATTCATAAAATTTATTCTGTTTATACTTAATGTTCAAAATTTTAACACTAGGTTATCCATAAGCTACTCTTCAAAAATCTTTAAAAAAATTTCTACCGGACTTAGAGGAAAAAATGTTATGACTGTTTGAAATTTATATTTTTACGAAATTGCATAAAATAGCGATTTATCCTCAAACGATTTTAAACATTTGTTATAATTCAAAAAGCAAAAGTCGCAGAAACTTAAAATTTTTATCAGCTGTTAAGATCGGCATTTTCTTTATTTCATATTTTTTTCAAAATATTTTATTGATTTTTAAGCCACTTATAGGCATTTAAAATATTCGATTTTTTTACATTTTTTTTTTTTATTATCGATTATAAAAAAAATTTGGCTTTTACAAAATACTTGAAAATTTAATAGAAGATTTCATAGAAGTAGTTTTTATTGTCATTTAAAAATCATCAAAATCCATAGGCACAATTTTTTTACGTCCATGTTAAATATATTTTTCTTGGACCAGTTTTGCGAGTTATTGATTACCTTCTTACTTTCATTTCGATTGCATATTATTATCTTATTATTATACATTATAATTATCTCAATATTTAGTGCTATTTTTAGTTTGTCTTACAACTATTAACTTTGTTGTATTTTCATTGTATATTTAATATTTCTGTCAAAATTCATTCTTAAACTATTCTATGTAGTTATTGAGCTATATAAATAGCTATCACTAAAAGCTCTTATATAAAACAAAAATATACAAAAATATCACCTTGTCATATAATATTAAAATAACTACTTTTGTTTATATTTATACAGCTTTATAAAATTTAAATAAATGTTTAGTTGTAACAGGCTTTGTTGGCGACTATATCCGTGTTTAAAATTTGCGGGTGTATAGAACACCGTGACAGATTGGTCAGGTAATATTCTGATGTCGGTAAACACTGAATCAACACACTTTAATAAAAGTAAAATAGAGGACTGTATTTTAAAAACATAAAAGATACACTAATAATAACAATACTTGGCCTGATGCCGACAGAACGCGACAATACGCGATTTAATACAAAATTCGGCGGTAGAAATGCGATAATTCGCGAAATAACAATGTTCGGCCCGGTGCCGGTAGAAACGCAACATACGCGATTAATAAATGAAGTGATCCCGGTGATCACACAAAATAAAATAATCGAACGTACGGCTGACAGAGTTGTAACAATAAACTGTTAAATTGTAATAAAAAACTGTGTGGAGTCCGGCGCATGCCGGCCTTTTATATCCGTAGCGCACGGTAGCGCGATATTTCTAAAAATAACTCGGCTGAGCCGCCCTTAAACCGGTTTTTCCTAGAAAACACGCGCCGCCGCGCGCTCGGTCGTAGAGCGGTGGTGCTCGTGTACTACCCCGAGAATATTCGAGTCGTTCTTGAATATTCTACGATACAAACTATTTCGAACAGGCTTACTTTTTAATATTATACCAACTAGAATATTGTGGAATGCAGTAATGTAAGTCAAGTGAACTGTATTTTTATGTCCTTCAGTAAACACATTATAGTAAATAACTAAATTAATATATTTAACTTATACTTTTAAATATTTTTAAACCTCTTAAATTTTAAATGTGATAGTACAATAATCAATTTTGATGTATTTCCTAGGTGCCGATTCGGATGGTTCAAATATAGCTAATGAAGGTGAGTGATTTTTATTTTTGTCTATAGTACATAACTTTTTCCTTTTTTTAATGCCTTGGTGCTAAATATTTAAACAAATCAAGAGTCTTTTTGAATATGTTTAACAATTGTATACATTTACATACTAGATATTAATATATTAGTACTTACATAACTGAAATAAAAAAATAATTTTGTCGTTATTAATTAAATGACTATAGTATAATGTAATGAAAATAAAAAAGTCTTGAGTCGGTATAGAGCATTTTTTCAGGTTTGTTTTTATCACATATCACAATCGCCATTCATAAGTATTCATCTTGGTCAGCGATTCTTATTTCAAAATCTTTCCGTTTGTTTTACATTATAACTTTTACACTCTCATTTTACATTATAGTATACATTCTTAAACGTAAGAATATATTATAATCATGCTAAGTGAAATTTAATTTAGATAAATAATGTAAAAGAAATTACTCCGTAGCCGTCAGTTTGTAATGAAAAGCTAGTTATTTTTTAAAAACAAATTTGTATCTGATAACTTATACTTGTAAATTTGTGTGAATAACAAACGTGCACAGTTTTTAATTTAAATTATGTTCTTGAAAATATTTGTTCGTCACAAGGTTTATGTATCGTATACATATAAGCTATTAGAGATTCACAAATTAATAAAATGTAAATAGTTTATACATTTATTATAGACTTCCCGGTACTTAGAGCAACCTATTTTATTTATAAAAGTAGAGCATGCGATTAATTGAAATAAGAATTATACCTATATGACTAGAAGTTTTCTTTAGATGAACTTTGAAAGTATTGAATAGTTTACAAACTTGTACATATTCGTATGTGTAGTATTATTATACTTTAAATGTTTATTTACATTTACTGAACATTAAATTAATTTTAATATCCTATAGTTGTATAATGCTGGATGTGATTTTTTTTTTATTTTGCTGCAGCATATGTAATATGTATATAACATTTTATACAATGGTTTTAGTGTTTCATTTAGTATAGTATAATATTGATACATTATGATGACAATTTTACAATATTGAATTATATGGTATAAAGTTTTTTAGGAACTTAAAAGTTAGTATATAAAAATTGTCAGTTGCAAGAAAGCACGAATGTAGTTTATACATTTTTCTTAAGAAACTTCAACGGAAATAGCCGTTGCTGAAGGCATTTCCCGTTTACACACATTTTATGAAATCGCAACTAGTTTTCAACACACAACATGACGTAGTTATATATTATCTATATCTCAAAGAAAATAAGCTTGATTTTTGTGCTTGTATTTGTTTTGAAGTTTGCAGCACTAGTATAACAGGCATAATTAAAAAGTAGTTATTCTTAATTTATTAATAAGTGTTTTTTTTTTTTTATCAAAAAAATATCAATAATCTGTTTTTTGATATTTATAAAATAGGTACTGTAATAATTAAGGGATATAAAAATAAAATTATAAACACTTATTTTATCATTATTTCTTAAAAAAAATATTCTAATCAAAAAATGGATTTTTAATAAATTTGTCCAGATTTGTTAATTGTTAGTGTGTTAATGCATGTATATGTTATTTCTTTTTGTTGAATATTAACTGCGTATTTTTTTGTGTGGAGTTTAATTTCGGTTCGGATTTTTTTTGGATTTGTGTATCAAAAATAAAATTGATGCATGAATATATCCTTAAATTATTTAATTTCTGTGTGAACGAGGAATGTATTATCATGATGTGTGATTTTTTTGTGCCTATGTACGATTTCAATCAAAAGGATTGACTAGATACATACAAACCGATAAACTTTTCGATTGAAAATTATATCTAAGTAAAATTAAGAAGATCATTTAATTAAATTTTTCAATAAAAGTTTTCAAATTAATTGAGAAAACCAATGTAAATATTACAAAAATTAAATTAAATTATGATTTTATTCATTTAATCGCTATAGTGACTCGAAACATTTACTGAGTACTTATATGTTATATAATAATCACTTAATAGCCATTTCATAATTTCTTAAACAATTTAATGATAGATTTGAGCATATATTGGCACTTGAAATTTCCAATTGAAAGTTAAACCTCACTTATTAAGAAATTTGGTTTTTCATTGGGTCATTTATCTTTATAAATATTAACTGATCCATCTGACCTTTCTCATTAAGAATATTTTTCGAAAGCAATGGTACCATTCATTGTTTAGCTGTCATAATATAAGACTTTAGGTAGTTGTAAATTGTTGAAATTAGGCATATAAAGACAAAAATGTATAAAAAATTTAACTATTTTTAAATGTTATTACAAAGAATTTTTTTTTATATCAAGTGATCATACGGCCATCGCCCATTTGCGCCAAAAAAAATTAATTCATTTTGGGTATAGCCCATTAGCGCCAAATTTACCTGCGTAAACATATTAAATTAACGACTTGGTTAATTCTTATAATTTAAAGACGTATTTAAAACGTATGTCTGTAACGTATAATAAAAATTATTTTATAAGTCTATGGATTTTAAATTTTCGTGGCATATAAATATAATTATATTAGATAATTCTTCGTTTTTAGAAGTAGTGAAATGTAGATTGTTTAAAGCTCGTACAACATAATAAAACTGATATAAAACTTGTTTGTTTATCTTTCGATGCAATAATATACAAAGCTTTAAAATCTATAGACTTATAAAAAATAACTTTATTTTACGTTACAGACATACGTTTTAAATACGTCTTTAAAATATAAGAATTAACCAAGTTGTTAATTTAATATGTTTACGCAGGTAAATTTGGCGCAAATGGGCTATTGGAAAAAAAACATACCTTTTTTATTTTGGCGCAAATGGGCTATACCCAAAATGAATTATTGTTTTTTGGCGCAAATGGGGAACACTGAGTTATACATTATAGATATTATACTGACCATTGCTCTTTTTGAGGTCATGCCTAGTTGCAATGACTGAGTCACTGAGCTATTACATGAATCATGTATCATTTATTCTTTTTAGTCGTTAATCGAAACACTCTAAACACTGGCAAAATTCAATATGTGTTTATGTCTACCAGTATATCTCTAAAATTATAAATAAAAAAAATAATAAGTTATTACTTAATGGCAAAAATTTACGGATTAGGTAGATGAAGTCAGAAGTTTGTGAAGTAGCTTTGTATTTGAAACTCGATAAGAGCATACATTTTTGAATGAAATCGTAAGAAATAATGTGTTCACAATGTGTTCATGCTCAGATTTGACCTAATTATATACTGATTGATTTCCTAGCTACAGTCTAGCACGAGCGACGAGCTATCAGATAATACTTGGTAGATTTACAAATAAATCCATAAACACACATAAATTTTGTATATTTCTACATTATTGAAGTAAAACTGATTGCATATTTCCTGGATAAGTACATCAGTAAAGAACAAATGAGCTTATCGAACTGATTAATAAGTGTTTTGTTAGTAGAATATAATAAATCACTACATTCTTTAACGGTATATATCTTTGGTGTTATTTCAGTAGACGTGTAAAATAACTAGAATAATTGACCTTTAGAGTTACTTATATTTTGTCCTTGTTTTTCAGTCAAGAAGATTTTTATAGTTTAGGTGTTTATTCGATTTATTAAACTTCATTAAATCTACTATATAAATATACTTCAGTTTAACATCCATAATCAATGCAGTACCTTTTATTTAGCACTTTTTCTTTTAATTACAATCATACATTTCTAGCACGATTGATATCTACATCTATCTAGGTAAACATTTATACGACAAAATTTTAAAAGTTTATTTTTGAGTATTATAAGATTTTTCTTTATATCTTTATATCATTATTCATTAGGTTTAATGTATAGCAAAATAAATAGCCAAATAAAAAATAAACAAAATACTTCACATAATCTTTAAAAAACATTATCTATGTAAATATCTTCTTAGTCTTTTGAAGTAATTATAACCAAGCCTTATAGACTAATTTGGAGTGCAAATATTTAAATGCTTATACTATAGCGTTTTAATCTGCTGATAATTTGATAGTACGATACTTAGACGATAACTGTGGAGCTATTTGATCTCACGCGTCTATAAAGTCGACATAGCTGTGTGTGACAAAAAAAAATTGTTATTAGCTGTTTAGTATGAATTATTTTAATCTATTTTTATTATTATTATTATCTTATTAATTATTAATTTTTTTTTAATATTAAAAGTTATTAATAACCAATAAATACACCAGTAAAATAGTATTTTTATACATATTATGTAGTTATTTCAAATAAATAATGTGAGTAAAAAAAAGAAAGTGGTGAAACCTGAAAGTGCTTTCTCAGAATTTTCCATGACAGTTTATTCAGAACTTAGATTTTGGATTCCATCTATTTAGATTTTGATTAAAAAGTATAAAGCAATACATATTCACTCTTAAAGTGAATATGTAAGTTTTTTTTATAATTTTATGTTGGAAATAATTTGTTTTAGAATGTTTGACGTTATTTTGACAGTTATACTCCGTAGAATCGTCGTACTTCAAATATGTATATATATATAAAGGAAAACAATATCTTGTAGTTTTGTAATGGTGGATTGAGAATATATTAAACTTATAGAAGAAAAAAAATAAACTGGAATGTAATGGGTTTAAGTCAAATGAATGAAACAAGGACATAATATGCAATAAATTGCGATTTTATTGTAATCAAACAATTGATAATAATTGATCGTACCCTAATTTTTGCCCAATCCAAAACTGTTACAAAATAAAAATAAAATAAATTTGTATGGCTATCTAATGATGGTATTAGTATTCTTGTAAGAAAGAATAAGACTAAAAAATTATGAAAATAAAATCGTTTTAAGATATTCTAAGCTTATAATTAGTGTTTTATGTTCATAAAAATTAAATTTAAAAAAAAGAGAAAATATTTTAATTTTAAATGAATGCAAATTTTATATTAAATTTTGATACTCTTTTGAATGTAAATAATATAAATTTAAAATAATCGTTGAGTTAGATGTCAAAAATGATTAGAGGGTGTTGTTAATGTTGATAAAAATATATTACAGAAAAATGGGTTTTGTCCCTGGAATACTAACTATTAGGAAAATACGAATAACGTATAAATAACCATCTAGAAATATTTTGAATAGTTTTTGAATAGTAAACAGAATACGTAATAATTGGAAAAAGCTGAAGCCAGAAACCTTTTTTATAAAAGGAATAAAAAGGATAAAATAGTAAGTCTGATCTACGATAGAAAGATAATTGTCATTCTAGAAAGATAAGATCTGGTGAAAATAATATAGTGAGTCTAATACTTTATACTTTGTTGAAAATGATGCACTCTCATCAGTTGGGTAGAGGAGCCAATGAGGGCAAAAGGATTACGTTGCCGTTTTGGTATTTTACCTTCAATGAGGAAATAGTATTTTGGTGAAATGGTGTGTGTATTTTAAATAATGTTACCTCATCGTTCATTCTGTGTATTATTAATTTTATTGATTTTATTATTTTTTAATAGTACTACACGTTATTACAATACTATTAATTATGTTTGATCATGTGTTATGAACGCCGAAAAAATAATTATAAATGATAATTTGTAAGTTCAAACTTTTTGATAACATTAGTATATTACATTTGTAATAAATATCTTGAAGAAAAAATGTAATTTTTATAGTTGAAAGTCAAAATAATATATTATTTTATAATAATCAACTATACGTTTGTGTGTGTGTTTGGGTGTGGGTATATTATTTAAACTCAATAAATTATGGGTCCAGCTTTACAATATGCCTTTTAATGTTTCAACGTTTATTCGTTGTCAAATGTCAAACAGTCTAGTCACTGCGATGGTTGAGTGGGAGATTATAAAGCAATTTGTCTGCAATCGTGGTTCTAAACGTATATCTAATTTATATTTTTCCTAGGTTTTGAATTTTTACCGAAAAAATAAAGTTTTGTTTTGATAATTTTTCTTACGCTATATAATTTTATTCCTTTTATGATAGGTTTCGTTTTCTTATTTAATATTCATATTATATATATATTTTTAATAATGTTAAAAATATTTTTAAATGAAAACTTTGACCACATTATGGTTAAAGAAATCATTTTCATAAAAACATTGGTATGGTATAAATCATTATGGTATGGTATAATAAAACATTTACATATAACGTTTTATTATATAAGGACTAATTGTGATGAACATTTTTTCTTCATCAATAATTAACTCGTGATAGTAATTATTTATTTAAATTTAATTATATGATAGCGTTTATCAAAGCACGTTGGACATCAACATAATTAAGTTACATTAACATAAACTTATACCAATAATTTTTTTGTAACTTTATGTGAAAAATATAATTTTAATAATAATTTCAAAGCATTATAGGTAGTGCTATGAATTCCAAGTAATCGATTTATTTTTTATAGTGGAAGTTCGTAGTACACTTATTGTGAGTAATCAGAATTTGGTTGTTAAACTTTTATTTATTTCAAAAAATTAATTTTGCTAAGGTTTGAAATAAGCTTGTATTCACTAGTTTATAATATAAAATTAGTTACCATTATTATATATTTTTATTTTCAATTGTTTTGGATGAGGTTTTTCGATCCATGTTTAACTAATAGGGTACTAGAGTAGGAGCACTTTATTATTTCCACAAAATATACCTATCGAATAATGCAAATATTTTTAAATTATTGAATGTTTTGCTTAATGTAGGTGGACTAAAAATGCATTATATTATAGTACTATGAACGAAATCAATATTTCTAAAATTCTATCTAAAATTATGATAACAAAATTATTATCAAACAAATCAAATCAAGTTAATTGATTGATTATTATGAGATCAGCACTATTATAAACATTTTGAATATTATATTAAAAATATAATCAAATTATAACAGTCATCATCGTCCAAAATAAAGTAAAGTTATTAAATATTTTGATTATATCATTAGGTTAATAATTAAAGCAAATTTACGTTGGATAGTTTTTCAAATACCAACGAATTACCCATAAAAATTTATTGTTTAACCTGAGTCTGTAGTTAACAGTCTTCCTACAATCCAAAGAAACTTCAACCAAAACTAGTTTATTTAAAATTAAATAACTATAATTATTAACTTACTATACATTTTAATGACGATAAAATTATTATATAACCTGGTGATATCGACAGTCGTAGAAATCATATGCATTCTTGTCTGGAGACAATTTTTGATAGCATCGTAGACTATTTTGTTGTCAGATGGACGAGATGTATGGGTTTTAAAGAAACTCTATTTTCATTATCATATAGATCAACTGGCATTACAAACTTATACATTGTTTTTTTGTAACGAAATAAAATGGAATTTATGTGATATCAGAGTGAATAAGAACTTTAGGATCAAATTCAGTAAGCGGTTATTGATTTTCAAACTCAACGTGTAGGTTTTGATAAAAGTGTTATAAAAGCAATTGTTACGTTCGAATGATATAAAACTAAATGTCATGTAATATTTTTTTTAAAACCATTTGTTATAAAAAAAAATCAGATAAAAATATATATATATCAAATTTATCCAGTGATTCGAAAAATAAACATTTCAAATCAAATGTACAAATTTTTTTCAGCATACGTAATGATTGTAATGTGACATAATTATCAATGATTACTACAAAACCAAAGTGTTTAATTTTAAATAATAATTTAGGTTGTTTGTTAAAAAAAAAAAAAAAAATAAACTAAATTAAATACTGAAAACTATTTAAATATTTTTAATTTTTATCACTAAATAAAATAAGTATTCATGTTAAAAACTTTATAAGGAACTTACATAATAGTATGGCATGTAATAAAATAATATAAAACATAAATATCTTCAATGACGTTCAATCGCTAAAAAATCTATTGGAATTATAAAAGTATACATGATACATCATAATATCATTATACAACTCAGTCATATATCTCTGAAACATTTAAATCATGTAATTTGGTAATGCTCAATTACATACAATTAAAGTTTAATGTATAATAATACATTCAGTAAATATAAACAATTTACGTTTTACAATTTATTTTTATGAGACGTTAATCTTTATAAGTGTTTTGTTGTTATGGTTACTTATTATCAATTTATTATTACTTTGTGTTATGTACTGTTTGTAGATGTACCATTCATATTCGGCATTATGAGTTCTAATGCTAAACATCAACAACTACTACTACCAGCCCGCTATTCGATACTATTTCTATACGTGACATTATTTTAACTTTTTGCTATGCCTCAAAATTATATTTATGATTTATGGATATTCTTTGTAGAGGAAAAATGTCGACTAGGAAAAATGCTACGTTTCAAATTTTGTGTATTCTGTCTAGAATTTTTTTTTCGCTTAGCTTTCAAATGTTGGAACTATTATTTTATTACTCTCTAACAACTAAATTTCGTTTCTCATTTCCAGTACTTATTTTGGATTTTTATTTTTTTATCCATCCTATTAATACTTTTTAGTCTTCCAATCTATACTATCATTCTCCGCTTAAACTTTTGCTATTATCTATGGTCTCTGATTTTCCTTTTCACAAACATCTCTGATATAATATTATTTCTGATTTTTAGTCATATCTTGCTGTCTAATCTATAACCTTACGCTATCAGTATATTAAGAACACATCGAAATTTAGGTAACTGAGCCCATGCGTTAGTCGTGCTGTATGTAATATTATTTCTATCATATTTATTATTCTTATCCATATTCTTACATCTATATCACTTTATACTCTATTTATACAATTTTAGAACATTTTTGTTAAGCACTGCAGCTTTTGTTGTTTAATCTATGTATACACATAAAAAAATATATTAGACAATTATTCATGATGTCTATTTCAATTATGTTTTAATTTAATAAACACATACCTATTCAAACTTTTTGGCAAAAATCTTTAGTAAGATACATCAAAGTTTTATTTTATTATATTTTATCTAATTTTTATGAAATACTATATTACAATTATTTTATTTGTACAATTAATTAGGTAACCCAACAATTAATGTGTATCTTAAACTCTTTGAAATATCAAAATACTTACTGTAAATAAATTTAAGAGCCAATATTGTGTGCCTAAAATATATGCAATGCAGATAATGGTTGTCTGACGATTATAAGGTGGTGGTAATGGAACACGTTTTTCTTGTTTAGTTGAGGTTTGAGTGTTTTCTGTATCGAAGACGTCGTCGATTTCAAGTGTGCCGAATCTGTTTGTTGGGGAAAAGCGTGGTTTTTCTCTTTTGTCCGGGAGAGTTCGAAGAGGAATTGATACGTTTTTGATTTGTTTGTTTATGATTGGGTTTGGATATAGACGTGTGAGTGGTATTTGGGCTGGTTTGTATACTTTTACAAGTGGCATTGGGCTTATTTTTATTATTTGTAGAAGGGATACTTAGTGATGTGCAGTTAAATTTCTAAGACTATTTTTAATTAATATTGTTATTGTTTGCTTGATAGTGAGTACTGTTGGTAATTGATATTACGTAAATTATTTATACGATGTAACATGTAACGGCGGTAGCCGGTGGTGAGTATTAACTGTTGGTGATAAGATTTGTGTTTGATCTGTATAATATATGATTGAAAAATTCTATTTATCGGAATTAACCATGTGTAATGTGCCAGGGTTAAAAGATTTTTTTGTGTAGAAAGAGTTTTTAGAAGGTTACTCTTTTCTGGTTATATTGGTTTTACATTAGATACTTGTTCGTACTTAGAATTTCAGAACAGAGAAAAATTATTTCCACCGAATCACCAATAATACTAATATTGTTGTTCGGACGACAGTTATCATGCAAGTCACTAATATATACATATTTCTATAAATTAATCTGATCATGCTCATTAAATCAATAAAATGTGTTTCGAATTACACTAAATGATGTTTAAAAAAGTGTAGTTGTTCTGGAATCAATATTTATAGTCAAATGTATTATAATTTTTTTTATTTATATTATTTACGATCAGAATATTTTGATAATACGAACTAGAAAAGAAACATTGGAATATTTCAAGTGTTTCTGTTTATTATATAGAAGAATAATAAAAAGTTTTACACGTATTAAGTTTCTTTTGTGCATCAAATGATTTATTATAAATTCAATAATACAATATTAAAATATTATACTTTTAAAATAAATATAAAATATGGTAGAATTATTAATATTGAACAATTTTGTTATGATAGTCTAATAGCCTTATATATTTTAATGTTATATTCAATGATAAAAGAAAATATCTAATGCTCATATTATTATGTTTGTATACGTGCTTTTATAATTTTTATTTTAATACCACAACAATAATAATTCCAATAATAAATATTTATTTGGCCTCAAAATGTTTTATACTTATTAAATAGTTTTGTTTTGGTTGATAATCCGTTTAATTTTTTTAAAGGATATGTAATCGAAGTACAAACTCGAGTTTTGTTTGCAATACGTGATATAGGTGGAGATGGGATAATTTAATTGATTATCAATTCCGTTAAAATTCTGTAATATATACATTACTTACATATAATCTTATCTTACTATTATATAAATATACAGCATTTGTTTGTTCGCAAAAATCTCAAAAAGTACTTAACGGATTTTAGTACAGTTTTCACTAATAAATAGGTTACAAAGAAGGTTTTAGTGTATAATTTGTATGGAAAAATTTATTGAGTGCCGAAAAAAATAACAATAATGTACAGAGTTAAACTCTTTGCATCCTATTCAGTGATGTCGGGTTCGAACTACAAAAACGTTACTCGTTTTTTTAAAATTTTTTTGCTATAGGTCCATCATTCGCGTTATACTAATAACTAACGATAAAGGTACTGGCAATCGCCATCGTTGTAAGCATATATGTCTATTTTTAATGATTGCTTTGATTTTTGATAATGATATAAAGCTAAAGAGTTTATCTGTTTATTTGGTTGAATCTCAGGAACTACTGGTTTGAATTTAAAAATTCTATATAATTACTATTATCTATCGTGTAGGTTCTGGAAAACTTCTGGCACAGTGGCACTTCAATATTAATTTAGATTCGAGTTTTTCAAGTTCAAATCATGGTCTCGGGGACCTAATATTTTGCATTGGTTTTACATTTGTTTTTTTCTTTTTACTTATTTCTTTTATAATTATAATAGTTAGTCTAGAATTAATGGTGTCTCAGATAAAGTTTTAATGTTTAGTACGTCTTAAAAAAATTGATTGGATATCCGAAAATAATAATCCTTATACATATAAAAAAACAGACCAATATTATTACTATTTTGGACAGTTTTAGTTTATACTCAACACATTTAAGTTTATAATAATATACATAATATAGATATGCTCACTCGATCAGATGAACAGGAAAACGTCTGTTGAGTCTGCAATATAAGTGTATAATTATATGTTTATAGAATATTTTGTAAATATCATAAATTAAGTTAAATTTTAAAATTGATATATTAAATAGCTAGGATTTAAATAATGGGTGATCTGTTAAAAACTATACCCTGCCTAAAATGTTACATGTGAAGCCGATTAGTTCAGCTATATGTATATAATAATATGGATCTCTATATTTTTAGTTGCTTTCTCGTAGTCACGCCATAACTTGAGAACGTCTTTACTAATTTGGTTAATTATTTTTTCACATGTTGGTAATAGTCGAGGAAGGTTTACATGTAAAAGAATATTAGAAAAGTTGCACGAGTGCTACTAATTCAAGCTTTAAACCGGTACCTGTTATATTATTTTGGTTGTCATAGTGACTTGAAACTTTTATTACTACAGCATACTTAACCATTTAGTATAACTATTTAGATGTAGTATTCTATTAAAATCTATGTCCCAACCAATATTGTTCCGTACGAAGTCGTGTGATAAAGATGTATAATATAAAATAAATTCAAAACACTCAGTACTAGTAACCACACAAGATAATTTCATCACAAATAAAAATGTTTGCTGCCCAACGAAGTGGGCATGGGTCATCTTGTAAGTGCTAAATTTACTTAGTTATGTATAGCTAAGTATTAGATAAGTCATATATAATATTATGTACTTATTCAGTTATTTACAAATATGCATTGTTAGGTGTTTTGATTTTACTCAAGTGTAGTGTACAAAAAATGAGTCAGTTGATTTTCTATTTATTGTGAGATTCAAATATTTACGTGTAATTTATAAGTAATAATTAGCAATAATAATCACAAATTTTATACACTTATTTTGTATCAATTACTATTTACTAGTTATAATAATAAATACCAATCGAGAATATAAATTTTTTTTTATTCAATTTTCATGTACGGTCGATCAATTTAGTATCAAAATAGAATCGTCTGCTAGTCAAAAGATAAAGTTGTATACAAGCCACAGATCATGGTGTGAATTCTAAAGTTTTAAGTATTTAAGCTAATTACCCTTTGATAAAATATTCTATTGTACATTGATTGCTATCACACTACGGTTTGAAAACATTATAAGAAGATCTGATTTCCTTTCCATCGAAACAAATGCGCTCACAGTAGTTATATCGTAACGAGTAAATTGAACAAATTAACGTTCATCTATTCAGGAAGCAATGATCATCTTAAATTAGTATAAGAACACACAATTGTATATAACATGAATACAACGTTGTAGCAGAGTCTATCTATATAGGTACCCTTTAGTCACCATTATAATTTTCACATTCGTGGAATTCAATACGCCCTGCTGTGACACTACTAACGTTATTGTGTTAACTTCCCGAGGTCATAATTTCGATGAAAATACGTCAAGAGCCAACTTTTACTCACATTAATTGTTCTTTTATTTAGAGCTTTGTCATACTCTTGCATAAATACACGTGTTCCTTATATTAAACATGGACTTACCTACGTCTTGATACGTGTTGAATTAGTGCATACAATATTTTTACTTTCCCATCTGACTTAAAACTAATTTTCAATCTTTAATGTCTTTTGATGCATTTATTTTTCTTTAACCATCATCCATATTATTTTATTCATTTATATTGATATTTTTTAGCCATAATTCATTATACAATCGTTTATTATTCTGTTTTAAATGGACAATGTATTGACCAATGCTTTTCTATTTAATTATTATTGCTATTTTATTATACCAATACTAATGATTATCTAATACACCGTTTAAAATAGTTACTATCATTAAAAGTCATTACTGAAATAAAATTATCCAAGTCGATAGAAGAAGCTCAAGATGTACTTCAATAAATGAATGCAAAAACTCTATACAAAGCTAGAAAAAAAAAATTCACGATAAAATTTTCAATTACAGGTGCCATTTAAGAATATCTGTATAAACGAAAAGACTATCCTAGTGTTATTTAATTTCGTTGACTTATAAAATAGTATAATAATAATATATTTTTTATTAAAATATTCATACATATACATTAAAAAAATAGAAGAACTATAATTTGAAATGTATGTTTTATGTGTATAAAAAAAAAATAAGAATAATAAACATGTTAATTATTTTTGGAGTAAAAGTAATATTTATTTTGTGAGATAATATAATTTTTCATATAAGGCAATTCACCAGCGAATGAACCCTTTGTTCAATTATTTGTTATTATTAAGTGTACATACTGATTAAAATTATGCTGATAATTTAAAATAACAAATAACAACTTTAAAATGTGACGATACCGTACAACAAACATAAATAAATAAATACTGGTTAAGTTTTAATTCTTAATTTACTTTTTTGTGCTTCTTATATATAGTTAATATATATATAGTATATTTTTCTCATATATAAAGCAAATCTCACATTCTTCTGAGGCACTTTGTATTAGATAAAATATTAAAATGTTGATTTAATTTATAATTTATTCCATTATACGATTTTTTTTTTTTTTAATAATTGATGACTTCAGATACTCAAAATACACTCACTTCTATGTACCTGTTTAATATTTATTTATGCACAAATAACTTTTTTACTGTAAAGTACTTATTCATATACTTATCTCTTTTTCTATACTACCATATTCATCTTAATTAGGTATCTTAATTATCTAAATTTCGAAAGTAACATTATAAATTTAAATAGTAAATAATATTATTTTTCTTAAAAATGTATTTCATATTAACTTATTTTCATAATAATTATTTTAGACAAAATAAAAATCAAAAAGAACCGGATGGGCCTCGCTCTGCTGCATAGTTGGGGGTAGGGTGCACCTCGTTCATAGGATAGATTATTACAATGTATTGGTTAAATTTGAATGCAATGATAGAAATCATTGCATACGAATAACGATTCTGAACGGAGATGATATGTTGGTCTAAAATGGATATATTATAATATAGTATTTTATATTAAAATTGAAATATAATGCAATAGTATGCAATTTCGTAAAAATGTAAATTTCAAACGGCTATAACATTTTTTTCTTAAAGTCCAGCAGAAATTATTTTATAGCTTTTTGAAGAGTAAAATAAATTTGAGAAAAACGATCTTTCATAATTTTTAGTTACGATAAGTATAACTTATAATAAACCTTGTATTATATTTTTAAGAGTTTTCAGACAGCCAAATAAATTTTATAGATATTTCAAAAAAAAAAAAAAAATCGAAAATTTAAATTGTCTATAAATAAGTCAAAATATGTCAAAATACTTTGAAAACTTAACCATGTATAGAAAAAGTCAATATAAAAACTTGCTGAAAATATCAAATGTTTACGATTTTTCGTTTTTGAGTTAGGAGCATTTAAAAAAAAAATAGATTTTGTCAAAAAGTGAATTTGCGTAAAATTTCCTGTTTTTTCGTTATTTTTTTATCGTTTTTATCGATGCTTTTATAATGTTTTGAAAAAGTTGCATTTTTGACACGTCCAAGTACCATCTGCATTCACTTTTCTTTCAGAAAAGTTGCTGTTTAAGAAAATCGAAGCATTTTTAATGCCAAAAATGGTTAGGTTTAGTTAAAATGAAAAAAAAAAACTTATATCATTGTAAAATCAATAGATTCCATCACTCCGTTTAAAATCTAAAAAGAAAAAAACTGCCGTCGACTATAACTATAACCTGTCCCACTATGATAGTATGATGGCAAAAGAAGAAGATATAATACCTTATATTAATAATACGTGTATTGATACGTATATATGATTCTTCAATATATTATATCTCCAATAATGCTATCTAGATAGATATGTGTCTATGAATGCATATGTTTTGTCAGTGTGTGTGCGTGGGTGTGTTCACATAGTTCTTAAGTTGTGTCTCTCAGTTTCCAGATTCTAGTTCTTTAAAAACTAATTTGTAAAAGGAATGGAGCCCTTTTTCGAAAATGTATTCTTAGTTAGGCTTAAACATTTCCATACATGTATGTTGTAATAAAGCTAAAATTAGGATCATTTGACATTTCTAAGAGTGAAAATATATTTTCAAATTATACTATTCTCTTGTAAATTATATTTTTTTTGATATGATAATATTTCAAATAAAAAATACTTAGAAAAATCAAAAATTTAAATTGTTTTTAAATAAGTCAAAAAAATTAAAAATACTTCGAAAACTTAACCACGTACCTATGGAGAACGATAATATAAACATTTTGTAAAAATTTCAAGTATATGCCGTTTTTCGTTTTTGAGTTAGAGCATTTTAAAAAAAATATATTTTGTTAAAAAGTGGTTTTTCATAACCATAATATAAGGGAATTGAAGCATTCTTATCGTTTCAAAAGATGTGGTTGGTTAGACAAGAAAAAAAAATTGAAATCGATAAATTTCTGGATATTCATAAAATAAATTGAAAATTGTTTTTCTTTTTGAATTAGTAGATAAAATGCTATATAAAACATAATTGAAAAATAATAATACACAATAAGTTTAATTGTGAATGATCTATTATAATACATATTTTATTATTTTCGATAATACCAATGACTTAAAATTGTAAACTTAACTGACAGTAAATAAAATCATATACACTCTTAGAACTATAATAAAATATTAAATTGTAAAATATTTTAATATTCAATTGAAACAATAATTTATTGATTTCAGATTTCAGATATTAAATAATTTTTAATCTTGTAATAATTTCTATCAAGTTGGAAAAAATTATCCAACCGTAGTAATAATTTTTTATGAATTAAGTTTTTTTAATCTTATATCACAAAATATGAAAAATTATCCACTTATTTTGTATAATATATTTTTCAATATACCTATAGGTTTTACAGATACTAATATTTAACATTAAAATAAAATCTAGGACCATATACAATATTCTTTTTTAAGTTCTGTTATTTAGCATACAATTATAATGATATGATAATACTTAGGGGAGTAGAATAATTGGAACGAAAACGATTTCTCATTAAATTTCTCAACTATAAGAATGGAATTACACGACCAAGAGCTCTGGTATTTTTGATTCATAGCTGAGTGTGTCATTACAAAAAGTTAAGTTGTAATCAATATTCTATTAAATATGGTCAAGTCATTATATTATATTATGTAGTCCTAAGCGAAAAAATTTAGTGTAATAATTTATGCGTTAGACAAGTCGCGGTCGATGACATAAAACAGAAAATTCCAAAACTCTGGTAAAAAAAAAAAAAAAAAATGCTTGAAACGTAATATCATATTATGTATGGCTACTCATATGGTATATAGGTCAACGACTTACCATATATAGTATAAAATAGAAAAATACCTATACCTGTATAATGAAGGTGGTTTAGTCAAAATTAGCTGACCAATGAATTCCCATGGGTGATGAGTGTCCGTGAGGGGACGGACATTTAGCAATCCGCTGGTCAATTACAGCGATCCTTGTGGAGTTTATATCAATGCGCTCTATATGTATGTATGTAGTGCGTATACTTTATTCCAACCATAACTTAATGTGTCCGTGGATTTTATTTCCTGTCGCGCCGTTATTGTGTTTCGGCCGTTTTTCTGGATTTTTAGCAAGTTGTGTGCGCACATACGCCACTAAAGTATATTATATTTCGTGCGTAAAGTTAAACTACATGCCGGCGGGAATATGTTGTACGCGCCACAGCTGCGGAAAATATAGTGATTGTCCGTGAACTTCTTGTGTACGGCATACTTTCCTATAATATAATTATTTCCATTATAACTTTACGCTTATCCCGAGTATCGATTTATTTCCTCGGCTACAATACCGGTCGCAGTAAAGCTTTCGGTCACTATATGACTAGTGTTTATATCGACCTACTACCCTTCCACCAACTGATTTTCAAACATCAGTTTAACGTTTAAAATATTAACATAATTCCGTTCAAAGCTGTTTACAAACGTAAGATGCATTATGTTGCACGGTGTCTATGAGGCGTAAATACTGAGTCGGTAAATATTGTACAATAGACTGCGACCATGCATTCTCCACGCCTAAGACACTTATTAATGATACGATACGTGTTCACTGTTCATACTACCTACCGTACAGCTTTTGTTGACTTTTTCTTTTAAGTCCGAATCGGCAAATTGTATATATGTATATATAAATATTAGCTGATTCAACCGGCTAAATTCGAGTTACCTAATATTTGTTTGTTAAAACTAATAAAATAACACATTTTCATTCTCACTTGATGCTATAGAGAACATTCAACACATATATTGATGGTAGTTATTATAAAAATTCAAATACGTTTTTGTACATCCAATACCAATTTACAATATTCTTTGTTGTATACTATATACACAGGGCGTCTCAGCGAGATCTGATAGATAAAATAACTTTTGTTCTAACTGCTAATCAATATTTTTTACTTTTTATATATAAATAATAGATTCTAAGATTCTTGAATTATATGTATTGTATAAACTTTTTATTTCCAATATAGTCATTTCAGAGTTAATAAGCGCAAAAAAAATCACCTTTTTCATAACCCATAAGTGCAAATTAATTTTATAAAAAAAGTGTATTTTATTAAAAATCATATAGTTTTTTTTTTTAATTTAATATATAATCAGGAATAATATAGAATAACATATAAATAATATATTTAAATTGATTTATCTATTTCCTGTAAGCTGATTCTTACATAGTTATTAATATACTATGCTATTCGTAATTATAAAATGTGTATTTAAGTATAAAAATATATAAATAATTATGAAAATTGTATTTAATTTAATAGCAACAACTAATAGATGTTTTGTTATTTTGAAATTTAAAGCCCACAGTTTTATAAGTAATCTTGAAATATTTTTTTCTATGTATACGTTCCATGCTTTTATACTGGAGTTGACTTTAGAGCTGGTAATACCACTACTAAAGTAGTAAGGTACAAAAGCGCAAATTCGTTTTGCGCTTTTGGGCTATCAAAAAAAAATTACCTTTTGCGCTTTTGGTCTATCGAAAAAATATATCTTTTGCGCTTTTGGGCTTCACCGATACTGAATATATATAAAATATTTCCCGAGCTAGCTCAAGAACATATATGACGTAAAATTAATCATGAATGAAGTCGGGATCTAAATTGTCGCTGTCTGATAGTTTCAATGTGTTCAGTTTGTGCTTTATTAATTAATATCTGGTCATCGCAAAGCAAAGTGTGACGGGAAATTGAATACGGTTGAATTCGAAAAAAAACGAAAACATAGTTTGTTGTTATTTTGAAATTCTCGGAATATAAACAATAACACTATCTGCACAGCCAGTTAAACTTTTAGTTTCAATGAGAAACATTTTCGAGTATTTTTTCAAAAGTTTTTGATATTACCGACACAATTTTGTGGTGCATTCAAATTCGTTTTTATGTTTATATAGATGCAGCTGCGTGTAATAAAATACCACCGATATTGAACGACATATTATATATAGTTACTCAATTAACTTGAAACATTGAAATTAGATATATAACTTTCTCCGCAATATACTGTATTATGTTTAAAAAAAACTACATGATAATTGATTGTAGTGACGACTAAAACTCTTAGAGAGTAGAACGGCCAAAAGAAGAAGAAGACATTATGATTGGATAAGTAGTTTCGAAGATTACCCGTGACCAACAAAATACCGTTTCACATTTCTATATATTATACTAGTTGAATAGCTCATATGCAGCTTTCTTTTCCGTTAAAAAACCCGAGCGAATAATAACGCTTTTCATTATACCCTTTTAGCTCCATTAGAAGCTGCATTTTGGAAACATAATTTCTTAGTGAGTATCTACATTATAAAACGAAACCACTGACCGAATATCATGGTATACCATTCGTATACTAGTTATAGAACAGCTTCAGCGGTTCCGGCTAGTAAATGATGAATGAGCCAGGTCATGTTATTTGTATGTAAATACTAGTTATACATCATTTGTTTTTGAAAATTCACTGTCGTTGTCATCATTGGTTCAAAATAGAATAAATATGATAAATATGTGGAAGAATGTTTGTAATAAGTATTTTTTTTTTTTTTTATAGAAGTTAGAAATTTTTATTTTTTTTTAATTTGTTAGGATTGAGTGTTTTTGTTTTATTTTTGCATATAAATATCATAAATGAAAGACTAAAAATTACTGTAAAATATGAAACACTAAGGGCAACTAAAATACTAAAACTATTTAAATACTATGAGCATTTTAAAGAATAATTGACATGCTAACTATATTTTAATTATTTGTTAACTTTTTAAAACATTATTCTAAAATTTTTTTATTGAACTACACAACTAATTTGAGATATTTCTACTTTACTAAAATATATTTACATTTATTATTTAATATCATGAGTGAGTTTATATTTTGATTTAAAAATAGTTATACGTAAATGTAATGTAAAAATGTAAAATTAACTTTTAAGTATTAACTGCATATTATTATTAACCTATAATAACTGTGATATAAATGGATTATAGTACGATTCGTGGTTCCAGTTAGAAAAAATATTATTACTTCATTTAAATCAATTGAATTAATATTTCGTGTACCTGCAAATGATGTGTGTTTATTGAAAATCCATAGCGAAATAGTCCTAAAAGAAAACAATGGTGACATTCGTGCAGATAGCGAAAAATTTATAATATTATATTTATATTTGTCGTCGAACATAACTGCTGGTGACGCATGTCCTGTCACTACAAGTTTGCTATTCCATTTTATTTTATTTATAAAATATAATTCTATAGTTTCGTGGGATTGACTTTAATAAGAGTTCATTTGTTTTATAACTAAAAGTACTTCATCTGATTTAAAGATTGATCGAATTGGTATATACCTTTTATTTTTGTACATATTTTGATTGATATTGAAACTGTATATAATTTTACCTATCACAATGATTTAATGATTTATTATTGATTTGAAGTTTAGTTCATGATGTCAACGAAAATGATAGAAATTACATAGGTATTATATGTTTTGTCCAATATAGTGTACTGTATTATTTTCACCTACAGGTACATCAATTTTGAAGATGTTTTAGTTTTTAAAAAAATAAATTGACATACAATTTGGTGTATCCATTTTGATTTTGTAAGCCTTATCAATACTTGACAAAATTGTTTTTGGATATTTACCTTCCTTATGTAATTAACGTAAATTAAACATCTAAAAAAAAAAAAAATAAACTATTTATTAACACATGGTAAAGAAATTATAATAATATAAAATTACCGGATTTTGATAAATCACGAAATCAGATTTTCTCCCATTACTAAAAATCTAAAGCAATAATATATTTGGAGATTTAATTGCAATTAGGAAAAATTTTAGGTAAATAAACATCAATAATGATTATCACTCAACAGAATGTAATACGTATAATGAAAAAATAGGTGTAATGTACAGTATATAGTACTATATATAGTACTATATATAGTACATGTATATAGTGTAACGTAATGTGCTTATTCAGTGTTTGTATTATTAAAATAAGTCAGAAATAAATTTAAATGAGACCTCCTTAAGTCAACTATACTTTAATTTTAGCCACAAAAAGCTGATCACCAACTTATTTTTTAATGGGAACAAATTAATCATTTAATTCACTTTTATATTATTTGGGATATTATTATAATACAATTTCGTATTATTGTATAGCATATACCAGATTATAATCTGATATTATAAAATTATATTTATCCATACGAATAAAATGAGCGATTCATAGACACTTAAACTATAGAAAACACATGCTATATTTGTATTATTTTACTTGTATAATTATCGTTATCTCTGTTTATATATTTCAAAAGAAAACACATGCATCACATCTTAACAAGGTGTTAAATAAAACTAAGTCATAAACAATTATTACATATAAAATTTTAAGAGATATTGATTGAAATCAAAATGTTTTAGTTTTTAAAATATATTATATTCAGATAACAAATTGACACGAAAATTAATATTATATGAAAACGATCTATTTATCGATATTAACAGTTACTTACTGTTAAGATGTTGTTGTTGAATTATCATAAATTCGTTATTATAATATGGGTTGTCGTAACATATGATAATTTGTATAAAATGTTTCATCAACATTCAACATTAATGTATGTTCACCGAATCAACGTTAATCATTTTAAGTACCTACTCCTAGACTAGGCATTGCAATATTGTATACCATCTCTTATAGTACCACTGCCAAAGCAAATATGGTTTAAATAGACACGACGTGCCATCGCACCCGTACAGTTTTTGCGACCGATCCGTATTCACTTGAATCTTATCCCCAGTACAATATATTTATCATTCGTTAAATTACGGATCGATTACGATTGATTTTAAGCTCGAGTGAAGTTCTACATTTTATGTCCGACATGGCGTTGAAGGGGACTGTCGCATAAGGCACGTGTAATCTGCTCGTCGTACAACTGTCCTAGCAGTCCCTGATGTAGGTACAATTTTCTAAGAAGTTTTTTTCTTGTATTCCCAGTTGTATTAAAATCAAATTTGCATATATTGAAAAGTTTCAATTGAGAACTTTCAAAACCTTGTGCGATACAAGTTTATAAGCCTGTTGATATGAACACTTTTTAACGCCAACAATTACTAAATTAAATTCTTAAACAATGTAGATGAATAATTTTATTTGCACTTTTATCATTTCAATGTTTTCGTTATTCTAAGTACAGTACAATAATTATATTCTGCAAGTCTTGAAACAATCAGTGACTTCAATAATTACCAGATTGAAAGATTAAATTTAAATAAAATATAATCTAGATATTTGTAAAGGTTATTGAACCAATAATGTTTTTATACAGTACCACCTGCTCTGCTATATTTTATATAACAGTTAAAAATCATTGGCAGGTTATTTTTTATTCTGGTCATAATTATAACATTCATAACCTAAATAGTTCAAAATCAAACAAGGTGGTTTTAAAATCAAAACTATTTTGACAAGATTTTTTATATTTTGAATAGTAGACTTTCACCAATTGTGTCAGTTTTTACACGTTTTGAACTATTTTTTAAAATGTCTATTTTACATGCAATATTGAACAGTTTACAGCATATATTTTGTATGTCTATTTGAATAGCTCTAACACATGCACAAAAATATAAATCTCTAGATAACGGTAGAAAATCGTGGATAATATTTCACGAAATTATGACTAGGTACCTTCGAAAATTTTCATTTTTAGTCTAATCACCATGTACGGGAAAAAAACAAGATGATGAGAAAAAGCTACAAGGATTCTAAATAAAAGTTGTGAAAAAAATTGACGAAGCAATATAAAACCCATGCTGAACAAATTTGGACGTTGAAAAGTTATTCAGTAGACCGGGCTTTTAAAGTTTCTTGATCAAAAAGGCTATGAGGTTGGATTGGTCTTGACACGTATTGATGGCGTCGAGAACGATCAAAATCGTTCTACTCAATAAACCAAATAAAAATATGCTACGGTTTCATAGGGTGAATTGAATTTGGTATTTTATGAAAGTAGATAGAAAATCAAAAATCAAAAATATAGAGGGGAGAGATTGTTGGAGAGAACATGCAAAACGTTTACATGATGTGTAATACAAAAATAAAAAGTTATCTTATACTTTCACATGAAAAATAAACTACAATTTTGATTTTACTATAACAGTGATCCTAGAAAAAAACATTCAAAATGAATTACACTTCATTCTAAAATTGTTTGAAAATGGTGTAAACTATACGATACATCATTTTCTGTTGGCATCACGGTGTAATGGCCATGCTCATTGACATTAATATATTACATATAATGACACAAGCGAAACGCACAAACTTAAAATTAAATACAGAACTCTAAACTAATATTTAGTTAAAACTCTTTTTGACGGTTTTACCTTTCCGTTACGCAAAATCAGTAATATTATTAATTTTAAACACTCGAGTTTATGATATAACGTTATGTTATAACACTATATTCCATAATTATTAACAAATTTAGTAGGTACTCCTTTTATGCGTATTTATATACAAATTTATAGTAAAATCTATACTTAATTGAGATGAATTGGAAAATATTTTGGACCAATGAAAATAACGCGTGCAAATGTCTAAGATTCTATTACTTAATCTTTTTATGTTAACAAGTCATAAGACGTACTAGTTAATTAAGAATTACGTTTTATGACGTACTATATGACTCATGAAACTTTTTATAAGCCCCTATGGGGTATTTCAAATTTAAAATATTGTTTTGAAGATTATTATAGTTATTTGACTTGTACACCTACTTAAAATAGTTAACCTTGTTTTGGCGTAAATGAAGTTTTGTAGCCTGAACACAAAATGTTTAAATGGTAATGAAACTTCAAAACAATTAAACTACTTGCGTACTAACATCATGATTATATATTTACTGAAGTATGTATTTATTTTTAGAAATAATTGTTTTATTTGATTTTATAACATGTTGTTTATTTTAAATTGAATAACTTATGCATAATCTATTTTAAGAATTATGTTAAGTAGCTATTAAAATTCGTGAATCATTATGCGAATTGTAGTATAACTAGGTATTAATAGTAGTATTGTACTATTGTAGTACTTAAATGTACTTATAAACCATACTTTACGAATATTTCGAATGAGATAAGTACAATATTTTAATGCCTGATTTCAATGCTAATTCCACTCGATTGAAGTCGTACAATTTTTAGGATTTTTATAAATAATAATTCACCAAAGACATAATAAAATTGTAATATATATTGTTCTCACATATTATTTGATTAAATGTTTGATTTCACGTATTTTGTTTAATTATTTTAACTATATATTTTAGGAAAATGATCTATTTTCAATACTTTATTTGTGTTAGAACATTATTAAATTAATAGAAATTATGAATATGCATGCTTATACCTACAATAAAAATGTTTGACATTACAATTATATTCTGTGTAAACACGGAGTAAGTATTTATGTTATTAATGCTCTTGAAAATATTTTTATTAATTTTATTATAGTTAACGGAAAAAAAACATTCGTTTGCAAGTACCTTTTTGCGATAATGGTACACTTGAGTTTCAATTTCATAATAATGATATGGGGTTCGTTAAATAAAATTGTACATCGCTTCAATAATCCTTAACCGCAAATGATGCAAACAATTTTTTTTTTACATATAAACTATAAATAAATTATTGTTAAAAGTAGATTCACAGTTATTATTTTTTTATTATTCTTTGGTTATAACTCGTAAGTTAGTATTTGAAACTAAAATATTCTATATAAAATTTAAATTATCATAATGCAAATCGTTTAGCAATATTATATTGATTAAAAAATTCCGTGGAGCATAATATAATTATATATACAAATGCCTCATAATTGGCTTGATTGTACAACGACACCACTTAATCAGATTTTGATCGCTGGGTTAAGCTCATTTTTACCTGGTGCGTGTAGTTAATCAATTTGTTTATTTGAACATTCCTTTCGTTTAAATAATGGAAAGAATGTTCTGACATTTATAAAATTGGTTACCTTTAAGCGTATATGAAATATGATTTGTGTGTCTATTGTAGCTGCAGAAAACTTTATTTATTTTTTCGTGTTCGTTTTTTTTTGTTCACGGCCTCCTATTCGACTCCTATTTTTTGCTCCGAAATAACAGTTAGTCGAGAAAATATAAATCATCCACTCGTCAGTTATAGTATCGCAGACATATAATTCCTGTGATGATTGGCGCTCGCGCACAGATCGCCCGCTATCCATCTAGCGCATAGTACCGCGGGTAACGCTATATTCTTCAAACGCCTCCGTATGTTTTCCGCTACACAGTTATGTGTACAGAACAATTCTCGAAATCACCTTAAAAGGTATTTATTCCACTCACGTGCAAATGGACGCTGAAACGTTCATTGGAAAATCTGTACCTGAGTCACGTTGCTCATAACCTGGCCTGCTGTCTGCATTACCACGATTTGTGAAGGTACAGAACGCAAGACAGTGTATGATAATATAATTCAAGTATGACAAACAAAACCCTCATCGATTGAACGGTTATGTATAATATTTATAAATCTGAACAACTGTTGACGGAGCAACATAACGGGGTAATTAAAACTGATTGGATTCTATATTCTGAATAACGGAGCGAGGAGTGTACATTTATATACATTTTTTTTTTTTTAATTTCCATCGTACTGATATTATTATTACCCTCGGCATAATAATTATTTTTGTCATCATTATCATTGTTCTAAATTGCTTTTTTGTCACTTGGTTTCATTGTCCAACGGTAGACTTTTGTGTAGTGTTGTATACAATGTTATATTTTATCACCGAACTCTAATCATTCACTTTTTTCGTTTGAATTATTTATACTTTATTATATTTCAAATGTGCTCCTTCAATTTTCGAAAAATAATTTACACGAAAGTTTTTGTATTGCCTCAGTGAATCATCGGGAAATTTAACTCGCTCGTATATTTTTAAGGATGTATTATCACGAAAATCATCTCAACCGTAATATTTTTTGTCTATCACGAGAGTCAATACAATTTTAGTATCGAATTAATTATCGTAATATATAATACGCCTATTTATTATATATATGTTACTGTGAATGTCCGCAATTGGTGAATGCTGACAGTCACCTGGTGAATGTCAACATAAATCTAATAAATTAGTGAATGTTGAAAAATTAAGATAATACAGACATTTACTAGTGGATGTTGACATTTACGTTAGTATTTTGGTCAATGTTGACATAGGAAAATTACCTATGAAAAGTACATTATTTAAGTAAATACTATAGTTGAATATATATTATATTATAAAGTAGAAATAACATATTGTATTTAATTAAATCAAAAAAATTATTACTATTATTATTAAATAATATTATACTATATTATATTTGTATTATTATTAAGTATTTAAATTATGATTATTTTGTAATATTTATTACAGCATGACAAACTGTCATGACATTGTGTACTACATAAAATGCCAATATTTCTACATTTACACTTTTTTGTAGTACATTTTGTTTTACAGTTACATCTTGTATATCCTTGCCCATCAATTATTGAATTTGTTGTAGAAGCTTCTCTTAAGGAAATTATTTTTCTTTGTACATCAGTGATTGATATTAAATTTTCTTTACACACTGAACACTGGTTTTTGGTGTATAATCGATTTATAACATCGTTTTTGGTAGCAAATTTATAAAAATCATTATCTACTATATCTAATACTACAGCTAAAATATTTTGAGGATCCATTTTACTACGATCAATATTTGGAACTCGAATATGGACATTTTTTCCAACATTAGCCGGCTGAAACTTTTGTTTAATAATTGTGACCCTTCCGTTATTCCTAAATTAGATTAAATAATATCACATTACCAACATTCACCAATATCGTTGTATTAATGTCGATATTCACTAGTGAATGTTTACTAAGATCACAAATTTAATCAATAAGTCAACATTCACCAATGACTTTGGTGTACGACGATATTAACCGGTGACTGTCAGCATTCATCAACTGCAGTTATTCAGAGTAACATTTATATATATATATATATTCATATGAAGCTCTTCTCATGAAAATAGTAAGGACTATATAACTTAAATAACCTACCTAATCTTTGCTAAAATTATAACGTAGAATTTGTACAACCATGTTAATAATAAGAAATTAAAGAATACGCGCTTGGTTATAATTACATTGGATACTAAACTAATGAATCATATTAGTATACCATATATCATTGTATAGTCTTGTATTACCTAAGGTTTCCCTTTACTGAATGCCTATTTAAAATCATTTAATATAAATATTCTAGATTTGAATTCCCATTGAAAATATATATAAATATATACTATATTATGTTTAATGTGTTATATTTTTTTTCAAATCAAATAAATAACTGTTAATTTATGTTAATATACGATTTGTGTATGTTTATTGGTTTTAATTTTAAAGTATATTTATTTTGAGGGCAAGAATTAAACCAATATGTTTAAATCATAAACCTGAGATTTATAAGTAAATATAATATAGTGCTTTACAATTATCACAATAGTAAAATGAGATTAGAAGAATAAAATCTATTGAAATTATTTATTTGTACTGTAATAGCTGTTTGTTGTTTTTATATTAAAAAGAAATACCTTAAATTATTCTAAGTATAAACAAAATATTTTACATGAAAATATTTGTACAAAAAGCTTTATATTTCATTTAATTTGGTTAATTTACAATAATTTTTCTCAGATTTGAATCATTAAGGAAAAAAATACAAACGCTAAAACGGTTTTATAAGAGTGGTTGTTAAAAAGACAGCGAATAATGAACGATTCGGAGCAGTTGACAACTTAATAGTTAATATAGATTGATGGATATGAGAAATAATATATTTTTCTTTCTGATTCATTACTTTTGGAGTATTTTGAAGCTATCAAACTGTTGTTATTTTTACCAATGAATTGGAAAGTCAGAAATGAAAGAAAAACGGGTTAATTTTTTATTTATTTTTTTTTTGGTTCAAACACAAGTAATATATATTCTTTTATTAATGGAAATATGAAAATCATGGTTCATTGTGCAATTATATTGATTGTAGACTTAACCTACAACCTTGTTTTCATGCATTTATTTGTGTTATTTCGTGTACGTAAAATGCGGTGGGTAACTTATGTATATTATATCCATTGGTCAAAATCAGAAACATAACTGATTATTGAAAAACAACATATAAATTAGAGACTAGCATGATGACACATATCATCACATCTTACAGGTAATATTGATTGCAATAATATTATAAATAGTTTAATTCGGACTTATTAAGAATTTCGAATGTTTGCACTTTCAAGAGAAATCCACGCTGATATGTGTTTTATTGATCTATAGCTAGATTTACTATTAAAAAATTCAACATTTTTGGAAAGAGGGCAGAGGGCATAGCGATTTAATGTAATGAACATTGCTTTTTTTTTCACTGGTTTACATAGAAGAAGATGATGACAATGATATGTAATTTCATTTAAAAGAAACCCGAGACATAATGGGATTAATTTTAATTTATTAGTAGAGTAAAGCAAGAACGGACGAGCATAATGAACGTTATTTCATATTGAACAATCAAAGTGAATTGTATTCCTTGTTAAAGTGTGAACATTCTAAATTCAACAATTTTTGGTTATTGCGAATATTATATTGATTTCCTCTTTAAACATAACTGTTTAATTACGTTAATATAAACTCGTATACACACACATATATATATATATTTTTTTTAATGATAACCCACCAAACTTCATAAACATTGTTTTTTATTTTTTATATATTTAATAAGAAATAAATCCTGTTTGATGTTTATTAGATATTTTTCTATGAATAAATATAATAATTATAACTTATATAATGTTGGTGTTTAATATTTTTCAAATATTGACAGAAAAACGAAAACAACGAAAATCATATTTCTTTTTGTTTAGTATGACATTTAAGAATGTTGCTTTTTTCTTTGTTGTCCTTTAGAGTTCCTATTATTTTTTTAAATCGTTGATTATCGAAAATTGATTGAAGATTGTTGAAACTTATTTTTTGGAAGTACACTACATTATGCAATTTTAATTATATATCAATTTATATATACTTATACATTATACATATATATGTAACTCAGCTTATATATTTAGAAAATCTTTTTGGAATACATTTTTAGAATTATTAAAAATAAATCATCTGATTCACATATATAAACAAAAACTATAGTTATCTATCTAAATTTTCATGTTCATAGATTCATGTCTGATTATTGTAAGGATAATATATGACGAGTAATTGATTTAAGATTTGTATTCACGTTTGCATCATATGAAGAAAATTGTATTGTTAAACATGTTAGAATTCAAGTTCCATCTATTACCACAATATCCCCCAGTCAGTTGTTCATATTCCCATCATCAACTAATCTAATATTATCACAAATCATTATCCTGTATTCAATTAAATTCTGAATTTCAGAGAACGTATTATGCTAATGAATAACTTTGAAATATCTTTATTGAACACTATGCTTAGAGTATTATGTCTTGAATAATTATGTAATTTGCATTGTACAAGTTATAATTATATTAGATTCAATAATTTTCAATTTCATTGAAAAAAAAAAAAAAAAAAAAAACAGATAAAGTTCTAATAAAATTGTACGCTTTATTTACGATATTATAGATGGCAATGAAATATTATAACTTTATTTTAAAATTTGTAATTACACTTTTAGATATTGATCTAACCATAAAATAAGAGATGACTAAGTCTCTATGGCTGGGTAGATATACATGAACGGGTGAATGATATTACTGTGATAGTGTGATGGTTATTTGAATGGCTATTTATCATCCCTCAAAAAAAAAAAAGAAAAACGATTCGCTACGATTAATATTATTAGTAAAGCAACCAAATAATTAATTTTCTATACTCGAATTGCATTAAAATATACAGTTTTGTTACAATTTTATTTTTTGACGCTGGGATTACTTTTTTGTAATTCCCTGGTAGTATGTTTTTCTTATTTGAAAAAAAAATAATAATTTATAGATATATTTAGAAACATCCTTGATAGATAAAATGAAATAACGATAGGAGTTTCTTAAAACGTTTATTCACGAGTAAATTAACTTCTAATTTAGTCTATTTAACAAATTCAAAAATGTAAACATATAAGTTGTTGGTAGGTATCAATTTTATTTGTTTTGAAATGTATTTCACAGTAATAATTGTATACATATAACATATCAATGGCTTTTATTCATTTGAAAATGGAAGAATTTTTTTTTTATTAACAATATCCATAATGTTTAATTATTTCAAAATACAAGTGCTGTTTTAACAGTTGTAAAATTTGTTTGTATAGCGTAATGTCAAGTCATAAACGTTATGTATTATTTTAATTTGTCTTTGTATACATCATAGCAATGCAATATATATATTATAATTATATTATCACGGTTTATTATTTTAAGAGTTGTAATTAACAACTGTATGTCTGTACACATGCAATTATTTAATACGTCTTGAATGTGGTACGTGTCAAAAAAATCAAGAAAACTAAATATAGTATATATTTTACGTGTTAGTCTAATCATTATAAGGTATAATTATTATTGTATTCATAAATTTAATATTTCCATTTAATTATGATAAATTAATTTTAATTATTCACTTTACAATTGGTCTGGTTATTTCAGTGCTTATTATATGAAGTGAAATTTCTAATTTTACGATCAAAGGACAATTATAAGTGCGATTTAACTTCACATAGAATGTTGCTTACGGAGAACTACTGATATCATTTAGTGTACATTCGCTGTATAAATGCCCTTTAAGCTACAATTACAACGTATGTTTGTGTGAAGTTTCTAATGTTATTGTTCAATTATATATAAGTACACGTGTTGTTGTGTTTGTGTTTTTTGTTAGTATTTCAATGCGTTTACCATACATGGTATACTATAATACATTACAGTACAAACATTATAATATATTGTAATTTGTTATATACGAGTAGAGTTGTGTAGCTACTATAATGCAGTAAAATTATACACCATAACTCTTAGCCAAATACATTTCAATGAAAAACTATATAGTATTCAATAAGTTTAAAAAAGTATAATATGTTATAGATAATGGATTTAATAGAATAAATTTCAGACGTTCAGAAGTACATTCAAATTAGTTGTATAAATTAGTGAAATTAAGTAGGTATATGATAATAAACGATCTGAGTGTTATTTCTGAATTTATTCTGTTTTAACTTCTTTTAAATTTTTTCAACTATTATATTTATATTATTATTATTATTATTACTTACAAAAATACAAATAATAATAAGTGTTAAATTGTAACTTACAGTAGCCATCATAAAATTAACATATTTATATTACTAATCATCATAAAAAATTTAGTACATGCTCCAATTTTTGTTATTTTTAAAAATATTTTATATCATACTAGCTGAATAACTCGGCTTTGAACGAAACAACCTTGGCCGGGGCATTGGTTGTAACGGATTAATATACTAGCCATTATGTTTGGTTTAGGTTACTTTTGGTTATAAATGGTTGCTATATTTAATCAAGTGCTTGGGATTACACCATATTTTTTGTTTTTCATTCTGGTGTGTATACGAATAAATCAGGAGGTATTCCACCGCGTGAGCTGGCCACATACAGTTGTCCGTGTGAGAAACACGGATTCTTCAAATCTAGCCCACACACCTGTACCACTTAGTGAATAGTTACTATTCTTAAGCTTTATTGATGGTCATTGCAAAAGCGAGTCGCACTGGAAACTGCAAACGCTCGAATTCAAATAGCTTAACTGTTGGGATTATTGGAGTACGTAGAAATAGTGTATTTCCCCCAAATTATCCATTAAAAATTGTAACTTTAATAACATTCTTCATCATCTTTTTCGTAGAAAGCCTTGTATTATGATTTGTGCATATACATTCCTCGAAAATAACATACAATGGATTACAGTACAGTTGCTGAAATGAAGAACAAAATCGTAGTTTCTTAAACAACCTTCAACAGGATTTGCATTTTTTAAGTTACAATAAAATTGGAAATAATATAGAATACTCGGAAGAGCACTTGGAAAATTTTTTTGTAGAAATAAATCGTTAAACTATTCAAGTGCCTTACTGAAAATCAGTAATCTTTAAAGACAATATACCACCTCTCTTCCTTCTCAGACAAAAAAATTCAAAATTGGGTAACGTTCAGGAAAATATTTGGAACAACTCTGTAAAAAAAAATTGAAAAATGTTCAATAGTGTCAGTAGAAAATTGGAACGTAAAAAATGCCTATTCTTTTATATTTGTAAGGATAATAATAAGCAATGATAAAATATTGAATAACACATCGAGTAAACATTTTCGTAGTGAAAAATCAAGGAACCATACAATTGGTTTGTATTGGGGGAGTGTGTTTTTTCGATAACACTATAGAAAAAAAGTTGAATGTATATTTTTTCTTTTTATTTTAAATAAATATATTTTAACTACATATACAAAAAATAATTTATACATAAATAAAAAATAATTGGACCAGATATTTATGAAAAGCTTTTTCTTCTATCATTCATAAACATTTAGTACCTTATAGTTTTTATTTATTTACTGTACAATATTATCATTATATTATTACTTTAACAATGTTAATTAAAATAATTGAAATCAAAAACCTCATTGAAGAAGGATGAGGGTTTCAATAATATTAAGTTAAGTGCATGTTATGTAATTGCTTGAATATTCTGATATTGTATTATTTTTTTTTTGTTATCAACTATTTAACAAGATCTTACAGTAGGTATTCTACTATCAATATTAGATTTATAATAAAAAAACAAAAATAAAAAATAATGATGGTAAATGATAATATTTACAATGAAATTTAAATACTAAAATATAATTATTATATTAAAATATATAATATATATAATAAAATTATTATTTTATATTTGATGTAAGTAAAATTTTGGATAATGTGGTAGTTGGAGAAGAATCGTCTGCAGTATGAGTGTCCGTTATATTAGTAGTACTGTTAAACTATTTTTCAATAAATAGACCTAAATTTGTGTTTATAGATAGGTAATTTATGATTTTATGCTCCGTTATATTTAATCTTAATTATAATTTAAATTAAAGAGTTTAATTAATTAAATGTAAATTGTCATGCTTGGAAAGCAAAAAGTGATAATTGACTTTAAAATGTAAGTCAAAATTATCAATTATAAAAAATATTATAAATATTACGCAAATATTATAGTATGTGAAGTATCAAATTTTATTTCACTGTTAAAAACGTCATACATATTTCAATGAAAATACGCAGAGATGTACCAGAATAGCCTATACAATGCGCCGTTATACGTTGGTGTCTTGTGTACGTACCGAAACTAAATTAATTATGTTGTGTTACATCAACCACTTATTTTTCTCGTTTTATTTATAGATTAATATTTTTTGAAAATCCGGTTATTATAATAATTATTTAATAAAGATAATTACTTATTTAAATACCTAGCAACCTAATATTATATGCACATTATTATTATTAAAGTCAAAGTGCATAATCTGATATTGTATTTTATGAAACCGGTGTTATACGATTGATATGGTCCATAACGATTTTCGACGGATTAATGAAATTATATTTTGTACTTAAAAATTCAAATGATTGAGAACGATATTGATCTACGTTTTTTTTTTCTTAATTTTTAATTATAACTGTGACAAAAAAAATTGATATGGAATATTCTTCCGTAAATAATTACTAACAGGACGCCACATTTGGATTTATTGTCTCCATCAGTAGTTCATAATGCTGTGTTGTTAGCTTTAATATTAGCGTAAACCAACCCATCATCAAAAATCATGGAAAGAATTTTGTCTGTGTTTTTTTGAGTGACTTTTTATGATATTTACATTTTCAAGTGGGTTATGAGCATATAAAATATTACAATTTAAAAAAAAAAAACTCATAACGAAAATTTAAATATCGTATAAAACTACCCAACAAAACACATTTAATGTTTTTCTCAGGAAGTTTGATAATAGGATCAGTATAAAATACGCTTCTTATTAATCGTGTTATTAAAAAAGGTACAGCCGATAGGGACCGTTCTCAATCGTATTATATAAAATGACTAAACGTTTTATGGAATGTCGATAACCGTCTAGACAATGTGTCTGTATCTTAGTACATTATGTAATATATGATGCACACGAGAATAGGTATCATATAATACCATATAACATATTGTACAGTATTTATTATTTTTACTTATTTCTAAGCTACTTTACCTTTTAAGACTTAAGTTAAATAAATTTGAACTCATCAATTATTTTCATCAAGAAATGTATATGTTAAATTATATAAAGTGATATTTTTGGTAACATTTTTACTATGATTACACGTTAACTATTTAAGAACCCAAAAACTAAAATTCTACTTTATGGATAAGTAACTTTTAATTACCTTGTAACTATTACTATTTTTACTATCGGCTTAGGCCTAAGCAGATATATTATGACCATTGGATGACATTGATAATGATAATTTTTTGATAAAAATACAACATTAGTCCTACAACTAGTAATAATTTAGTTGGTAAGGTTTACATAACCATTTTATTTCATTTCATTATCCATTAACTATAATATTACTGTTTAGTGTGAAAATATTTTTAAAAAATCGTATTTTTAATTAAGTGTAACTGTAAATATTTTGCCCATAAAATTTTCAGTAATAATAAAATGTTAAACATATTTTATCGATTCAACAAGACCTAACACACGTGCCATGTATTAAATATAAAATTTCTGTTTTTATTATCTTCATCTATACCCAAAAGTATAAGCTTTGCAGTAACTGAATTTATACGAATATCATAAAAAGTAATAATGTCGTAAATTACAAGGAAGATTTAAGAATCTTCTTACACCGAATAATAAAATACTTACGACAATATCGTTAAAAATCTTCATTATACTAATAAACCACCGATATAATTTTTTAATAAAAATAGAACAGCTATAATTAAATACTTTAATTTTTTTTAACTGCGTTATACGCAGGTACGTGTTACATATTACATATTACATATTACATGTAGTTTTATGAACTTAATTTTTGTCTTTTATTTTAAAGATTCCTTTTTTTTTGTTATCAAAAAACTTCAATAATAAAACTAAACAAAAATGCTGTTTTTACAATTTTATTTACATTTTTCTTTTTTTTTTTAAATATTAATTTATACAATTCAGTTTATTTTAAAAATATATTATTTTTTTTGTT
This sequence comes from Chaitophorus viminalis, assembly GCA_025469195.1. Taxonomy (NCBI): domain Eukaryota; kingdom Metazoa; phylum Arthropoda; class Insecta; order Hemiptera; family Aphididae; genus Chaitophorus; species Chaitophorus viminalis. Next base: position 476,786 of record JAIPRK010000041.1, on the reverse strand, counting down.
GGAATCCTAAACTTTTTTTGGTCAGGAATGTTTTCTTTTCTTTGTAAGGCTTATTGACGGCAGTTCGTCAATATGTGCTTGGTTGTACTTTGTGCTCTGCATGTTTTGCATATTGAGGTTTCTTTTTTGGATATCAGGTAACAATGGGTATAGTCTGGTATGTCCAATTTCAATTCTATTTATAGCAATTTTGTGTTTCTTATTTTTGAGTTTTGCGTACTATTTGTATATTAATCTTTATATTTTACTGAGTTTTGTGTTTGAGATTTCTAATTGTTGCCCCAATATAGTAGGTTAGTGCTTCCCAACCGGAAGTCCATGGTGATCTCATAGATTTTTATAGCGAATAATATATTGATATTAGATTTAAAACTCAACAGAACATAATACAAATCTGGAAAAATTGAAATCTGAATTTACTTGCTACTGTTCAGAATGGAACGAAGTAAATAGTTTTTAAAAATTATTCGAAACCTTTTTCGTGCAAAAATTGAAGAAGCCCCAGAATATCTTTAAAAAACTATCATGAAACTGAAAAATGACAATGACTAAAAAAATATTTTTGATTTTGGAATAAACCTTGAAGAATTTTGGTTCAGAAGGGCAACATTACATATACAACTTCGAAAAATCGTTTTACGTTACTTACTAGTATTTTCAACTACATATTTGTGTGAACAAAGATTTTCTAGTCTACTTGTAATCAAAAATAAATTGAGAAATCGCGTGGACGTAAGTGACGACATGCGTTAGATAAATGAGCAACATTCATCCGAGAATTAAAAAACTGGTCAAAGAAATGAAATCGCAAAAATCACAATTAGTAAATCGTTTAATTTAATATTAAGTAATTAAATATAGAAATAAAATTTGACGTAACGTTTATTAATACAAATTAATATTTTATAATTGATTTTGTGTGTTCTTATTGATGACTAAAAAAAAGGTAGTGAAAACATTAGGAAATACTGTAGAAGACAAATATTTTTGATTTGGTTTTTAAAGATTGTTTATATTTTCATAACTGAATATATTTATTTATTTTTTACAACTACACTTTGCACACGAATAGAATACAAAATGTAAATTATGTCAAGAATTTTGAAAATCTTATAAATATGTTAAGGTACGGAATTAAAATACGATAAACAAAAGATAAAAATGTAAAATATTCTATAGACCTTTCAGACCGATCATATTACCAAATGCAAGATCTGATCGTTAAACGCAAAAAAGAAAAAGAAAAATCCATCCGTTCAATATTTTCATTTTTGACGTATAAGATGATTCAAGGCGTAATAGTATTATATCTAATTTAAATTGACTGCATATTGATTCTTGGGAATATCTAATAAAGGCGTGTAAAAAGAGAACGAACGAAGACAAAAAAGTTAAGATACACCATTATAGTTGTGAAGAATAGACAATTTAGTTGTCGTAATAATATAAAGCTCGTAGGTAGGTACGTTTATTATTTGTTCATGTCTAGTGTCTACTTTAATGGTGTTCCGAATAAATCGTATGGATATAAATAACGTTGTACGACTCAATCGTGACGTTATTCCGTGTTATGTAAATCACTTTATCATTCTGTACTGTACAAAACACGAAAGATAGGTGAAAAAATCTTACTAGAATAACTTATTATTTATTTAAATGTGAACAATAAAATCTGAATGACCTAATCATAATGTTTTAACGCAGATGTACATGCTAAATCGCAGTGTATAACCATTAATGTAATAACAGTTTTAAAAATGTACACGTATATTTTTTACTGTGGGAAAAAAAATGTTGTTTATCAAATCTTACAGGTATTATATTATTGTTAGTAAGTACAAGTTTAACTTGATAAAAAAAATATAGCCCAACTTAAAGAACAATATCATTATATTTAATATATAAATAATGTTTCATTCTACGATTTTTCTATTGTGATAATTATCTCAACTTCTACTGTATTTATCATTTTATTTTTCTACTTATTTAATATAATGTATCTTTAATTTTTTATTATTAATTATTACTCTCTATCTCTAACACAAGCTGATAACTTCAAAGATATAGATAATCATGTAAATTAACTTTTTGTATTTGAAGTATATGTAATTTATGATGGTTTGAATAAATAAATAAGAAAAGAAAATAAAATTAAAATAAAATATAAATATTAGAAAAAAATTATTAAAATTAAAATAGACTTGTTTGTGTAAACCTATTAATTTAATATTTAAGTATGTTAAATGCCTAGTATTTTATAAGCGAATAATTGAAAATATTGAATTTTTAATAACTATTCTTCTATTAATATAACTGTTAAATATGATTAGACAAAAAATGAATTATTTATTGGTGACACACTATAACTGAGTAAAATTAAGAATAAATTCAGTATGAATACATTTAATTAATTGGTGTATAAAAGTATTTCCATGTATAAATAAAAAATATAGTTGAATCATGAAAAAATAAGAATTTAATTGCAATTGATTTATATAAATAATTTATGGTTGTACTAGGACAGTACAAAACGTCAACAAATGTTCGGCTTGCCTGAATATAATAAATAAATCTTGTTTGATTGTTTTTTATTTTATATTGTAATTTGTAATAGTGAGCAGTAAAAAAAAAAAAAAGAACAAAAGGATTAAATAAAAATAGTACCTAGGTAGATTTAAAGGGAAAGTTAATAAGTTAGTTAGGACATTTATTTGTGCCATTACCAACTTCGATCGAAAATCGAAAAAATAAACTTACATTCAATTTTTGAACATTTAATTTTAATCATTAAATGAGTGATCACTATTCTTTAATAGTATTTTGAAAATTTTTTCTAGGAATAAAATGTTTGAAAATAATTATATAGTTTAATTTGGTCACTGATAATGATGCATTTAGTCGTAATATTTCTTTATATTTGAAAACAATGGAAAACGATCGCACTCGAAAGACTATTTTAAAAGTCTACATACATGTATATGATTGTAAATATTATTTAAAAATATCCGTTCTAAATAATAATAATAATTTGTATATAATTATAAACGGAATGTTTCAAAATATATAGTGTAACACACGGTTAATTTTTAATAAATCATCAAAATGAGTTAAAATGTCATTAGTTTAAGGATTTAAAACGATAATAACTTGATCAAAAGTTTTTAGTAATTTTTATTTTACATTTTAGTCACATTGAATTGTAAACACTCAGCTTTAATATACATAATATGATATGTTAAATAATTATTTTCAAATACTATTAAGATTCTAAACATAGAGCATGAATACTAAGTAAATAATTATAAATACGCATTTTATAAGATAATAATAACGAAAATCATATTTACTTGAAAACTCGAAAAGTATAATTTTTATGTTAAAAATTAATTGAAAATCACATATTAACTAGAAATACATTTTATTTACTTTTATTAATATAATTCATAAATACTCAATAAGTATTTTATTAAAAATACAAAAATAAATAATTTATTTGTAATTTTTTTATGCCATTTGACTTAAAACTTAAATAAATATTTAACTATAAACTGGTGAAACCTGGTGTTTTAATTATTTTTCAGAATATATATTATACATCATTTATGTATTGCTTCAGGTTAATTTTATCATACCATTAAAAACTAAATTCACTATTACATTTAAAAAAATAAAACAATTTTGCTATACAGATAAAACTCAAAAAAATAATTTTCAAAATTAGCTGGAATCTACTTGTTTGAAAATTTCACAAAAATGCTTACTGGTATTTACTAAACTATGTAAAAAAAAAAAAATCAATGTAAATTTACATATAACTTAACTAAAAAAAAAATAGTGATTTTCTGTTTTGGTACGTTTAATTTGAATTCTTTATAATAATCATTCATCCTAAATCATTGTTTTCATCCATACAACCCATTTGAGCGATAAAATTAATTTAAATGTTATTTAATTAAGGTTAATGTTCTTGAAACTCTAGAAGTAAATCACTAAATTGTAATTTATTTTTTCAATTACCGAGATTAAATATCTATATGCGTGAGATTTAAATAATATTATGAAACGAAAATTGGCACAGTCAGAGGAACCTGATCCTAATTCATTCTATGTTTTTCTACTTTTCGACTAAGTGAATCTTTGATTTGCCGAATCAAGTCAAATATCAAAAATTATACATTATCTTGAACTAGTTCCAATTTTGCTTTTGCAGTTAAACGTACACTTTTTGACTCATCTTATTATTTATTTATATATATATTCTTTTTTTATTTAACTTTTAAATATTTTAAGTGTAAATAATATTATTTGCTTCTGCTATCTAACAATACTAGCCAGTGAACAAAATTTATGGACTAAATTTTATAAATAAGAATGATGTTTTAAAACCAAAACTTTTTTACATAATATAATATTTTAACAACTAATAAAAATAATGATTATCCAGTTAAAGTAAATATAATAAATATCTCATATATGTATAAAATCTAATGCTTTTTTCAACTTTTACTTTCCAATTCAAACCTTCTATAATATATATATATATACAAATTTATCAATTTAAAACAATTTACAAACAAATAAACTGTCTAATTTTTAATATTTGTCAATAATATTGAAATTGTATTTGTTAGAAAAATAATTCACGTACGGTTCTCAATGTTTTTTCACTGAAGAGTATCATTTTTGATCTTTATATCATCTAGAAACTGAATTTATCTTGTTGTGCTTTTTATTCTAATCATTTTAAATATTATATATTTTAAGTAATAGGTTTACTTCTTTATTTAACTGAAAAAATAAAATGTAACCCAAATATATTCATATCAATATTCTAATACCTCATGACAAACATTAGTAAAGAAGTATCCTTGAATAATTCACAATTAAAGTTGTGACAAAGCAGTGATGTAATGATTTAACTGTTTATATTATCTGGAGATTATAATAAATAATCATTTTAAATGCTGTATATCGTTTTAAGATGGCCAACTTCTGGATTTAAAAAATAAAGATAAATATTTGATCAATTTTAATTACAATATATATTTTTTTTAACTTAAAGACAATAGTATTTTAATATTGTGTATGGTGAATTTAATCCATATCTAGTATACCAATTTATTAATTACCTAGTAATATATCAAATGGTTTTTTCTTCTTTTTTCAAAACTATAAAATAACAATAATAGTGTCACCTATAAACATTGTATTTCAAACACACTGAATATTATTTTATAAATATATATAACAGAATGTATACGGATAAATTAAGACTATTAATTAATTAAGACTGTATAATTTTCAATTTTTGTATAGTTTTAAGAATGTCAATTCGGGTTTATATTACAATGTTATGTTTCACCAGGTTGCTTTCGAAAATGTACTAGAAAGGTACTGTTGAATCGCACATATGAATTAGTTTAAGTATTCCCTTCAGTGAGTCGCAAAATTAAATTAAAATGTACCGGCTTACGTACTTTACAGTTAAAAATAACAATGTAAGGGCCAATAGACTGTATACGAGCCTCACAGCTGACTTACGTTCTGAAAATGGATCCAGCAATGGATTTAAAAATTCAAGTTTAATGACATGTTTTTACTTTGTTTATAAGGATACATATTTCAAAAAAAAAAAAAAAATTAAAAAAAAAAATAGCATCTCCAATTTACGCAATAATATGCGATGACTAGATAGGCAGTAATTAATATTTGGGATCAGTAGGAATTATAATAATCTCATTGAATTAAATTGGGACTACAGTGTATAAGAAGTTTATAAGTAAGATACTTTTGTGAAGTATGTCGGATAGTGGATATACTTGATAAAGATATATATTTTATCATTTAATAATGGTTATGGTAGAAAATGTAACTGTAGAAAATCACACAGATGTACGGTCCATTTCTTTAGTGAACTTTTAACTGATTCACAGTGGTTTATATTGGCTGATCACGTGTTGGCGTGCCACCGAGTTTACTGGATTTACAATGATGGCTAGAGGTGTCGGCGATCACGATGGTTGCATCTGAAGGAATAAAATAATTGACGTTTACGATAAAGAATCAATGCTGGTTTGACGACTGAACCTAGTGGTTGTGCTAAGATAGAGCCAAATCTCGATATAGGGCAAACCTTATGGTAGATAAACACCAAAAAAACGTAGCTGAACATAGAGGATTATCCAAGACGTATATGGAGTAGATACAGATTGCCGCTAGAAATGTATCACTTCACGTCTCACAGATGACGACTGGCAATATTATAACAATATGATATAATCATATCATAATTTCACGGGTGAGCTATACAATTTTGAACTGGCAGTAAAACGCACCCGGGTGTGCACTGTGCATGTGGGAAGGATAGAGTAACTATAGAATACGTACTGCAGTAGCACTGTCCATGCACATAGATGTTTCCCGAGCAAAACTGCATGTCATACTGGAGTCGTAGTGATTGTCCTCAATCCAAGAGATGGGCATGTCTTTCCTTAGTAACTTCGGTATTTGCTTTTCATCGGAAACTGATTTAAAAAGGTGCGTCGTCCCTTCCATCTATGCGAGAGGTTTGAATTGTGGAATTGCAAAAAAACTTGGTTCTTAGAAAACTAATGAATGCTTCGCCGTACGCGTGAAATCCTACACTACGAGCAGACATATAGCTTACATCAATAAAACGACAAAGCAAATTATTATTTATAAAAGATTCCAAACCCGTTTAAATAATCGTCCAAATCAATTAGTTAAAAAATTGGCCATTTCCATAATACTTGGCAATTCTCCAAGACTTCTTAAGCGTAAGTGGTGTGACGATACAAATACAATTATTAACAACAGAAAGTGTCATCAATAGGTGCCTCCATTCATTAAAATTCTCATGGCAAGGTGCTTGTAACTTTTGTAGAATACTGTTAATGTGTCTATTGGTACAGATTGTTTTTATTACTTGCAGAAGTAAAAAAAAAATAAAAATAAAAAATCAGAACGATTTATAGTTACCATCACACCGGTTGGCGTCCACTGTCTTTTCTAAAAAAGCTTTGAGGAAAACGTACCTTACAGGGATGTCGATTTTCCTGGGTCCATGATAGTGGGGTGAAACGTGTTGACGACACTCGGGTGAATGATTGCACCACTGGCAATGGTCTCATCCACGAAGTTCTCGAAGGTTCCAGGATTCTTCCAGACGTGTAATCGGTAGTCGGGTACTGCGTCCACGGGTTCGGCTGGACCCGTGAAAAACTCACACAGCCGTACGGAAAAGTCGATGTTCGTGTTGATGTTGCCGTCCAAAGGTCGCACTTGGTCGCGCACGTCGACGGAGTACAAGTGGTGGTGCTCCTGCACGGTGTTGTGGCCGGTGGTGTCCTAGACGTCTCGGTGCAAATGGTAGTGCAGGTTGATGGTACCGTAGGCGGTAGTGGTGGTCGCGTACAAGGGTTGTACTGACAAGTGGTGGTGCTCCGGCACGGTGTTGTAGCTGGTGGTATTCTAGACGTTTCGGTGCAAGTGGTAGTGGTGCAGGTTGATAGGGTCGTAGGCGGTGGTGGTGGTCGTGTCCAAGGGTTGTACTGACAAGTGGTGGTGCTTCTGCACGAGGTTGTGGCCGGTGGTGTTCTAGACGTCTCGGTGCATGTGGTGGTGCAAGTTGATGGTACCGTAGGTGGTGGTGGTGGTCGCGTCCAAGGGTTGTACTTACAAATGGTGGTGCTCCTGCACGGAGTTGTGCCAGTGGTGCACGGTGGTGTGGACGGTGTTCGCAAATGTAGTTGAATAACGATACCGGGGATGTTGAAAATCATTCGGTCCCGATCGCTGATGGGACGCGTTCCCGTGACGGCTGCAACAAGTGGACCGGACGTCCGGGCACGGCGTGGTTTGCAGGTGGTGCTGGTGGTGGCCGCTTGGACAGCGCACGAGACCGTGGGCCGAGAACAGTTGGACGACGTCGCATTCGTCGCCGGCCACCGCAGTACTGGCAGTCCTGGCCAACTGAAATTACATGAAATACTGGCCTTGGGTTCGTGCCGCGTTCGACCGTCCTTCTGATGGTGGTGCCCATTGACGGTGTTGCCGTTGGTGCACCGACCCTGCGAGATGGCACCGTAGACGTACGGCGAGCACGGCGTGAGGTCAACGATGCCAGCACCAACTAGCGTCCAGGTGAATGTGGTTAACAGCTGCGCGGAGAACATCGTTTGACGACTGGGATTTAATCGTTTGGCTACTACGGAGCGACGGAAACTCAAATTCTGGATGTAGAACTCGGGTCGCGATCCAAGTCTGCAATATCGATAAAATATGTGCGATAATACGTTTAAATAAATATGTTAGGCATGCGATGTCGGAGTATTTAATAATATAACATTGTTATAATATCGTGAAACGAAATTAAAACGATTTGGAATTTGCAATATGTTAAGATGACGGGTGTTGCTAACCAAACCCTTTGTTGTTTTACACAACCAACACGATTTTACCATAGTTTTATGTGCAAATAATTATAATATTATATAATACATATTCGCATTACATGTACTGCAAGATGCCCAATTTGAGCGATTGATCATAAAATTTTCGTGTGCAAAACTATTACTATATAATGCGATCGTCCAGTTGGATATTATGTAATTAATTTTATTTCATTATATTTTAACAGACTTGGTTTTTTTTTTTTACACAAGTGTGAACAATTTATAACTGATTAAATTGAAGATTAGTATAATATATATATTTATACGTAATAAAATTAATACAATCATATTATTCAACTAGTAATTAATCGTATATCTCCCAAGTATAAAACATTACATTTTTATGAATGTTAACTATAAACATTTTGTAGATTTTGATTAACTTTTAAATAATAAAAATATTGTTGATTACGAGTTTTTGTAGTATTTTTTTTCTTTTTGTCAAATTTTATCGACTCATGTATGAACAATTTGTATTAAGTTTTCAAGATGTTTTGTCCATCTAAAATTATCTTATAAACATTCTATAAAAAACAATGTTAGAACACATAAAAATTTAAAATTTCCAAATAATAAAATAAAATTTTGTCAACTCTATAACAGTGGAGCATTTGGTGAAGATTATAGTTTCGATAATATTATATTTTAAGTTCCTATTAGAAAACTGTTGAGAAATTCAAAAAGTCATCTTTCTAATCCACCATCTGGACAGTATTTTCTAGTACCTAAAACTCAAAACTTGTTTATATTCATAACGAACACCAGATTTCTATGTTTAAAATATACGTATATATATGTAGCAGAAACTTTAGTGGGAAGAATAACTATAGAATTATTCAATATTTCGTATTCATCGATGTTATACTATGTATCTGCAGACGTATATTAGAACAATATTATATTAGTATTGCATCAAAAGTAATATTAATAAAAAGCGTACACTATTTCTATCACTTGGATAAACAGTTAACTACATAAGTTGTGATTTTTTTTTTAAAAATTAGAGTTGATATGACGTAGTTACTTATGTTTATTTATTTATTTTAATTAATAATTTGTTAATAAATCTTGAGAATAGTATATACTTATCGATTATACATATATATATATATATATATATATATAAATAATGCTCTATGTGAATATATTATAATATATAAATAATTAGGCTTTCATTTCAAATCGTAATCCTTATCTACTATGACCACTCTCTTACAAATTAAACTTAGTATGATAATATTACATATTATTATTCAATATTAATATACGCTAAGATAATTAAATCGAATCGTATTGAAAAAAAAAATCACATCATCAAATATTGAGTAATAAAAGTTTTGATGTGAGTGAGATAATAAAAAGTTATAATAACATTTTGATAACTCCTTGGGGATTGACTTTTTTTTTGATTTGTCGACATTTTGGACATCAACGTTTAAGATAACACAACATTATCGTGTTATATGTTTTATGACATTTCCTAAGTGTTCATTTTGTTAGAAGTTATGGTAGAGTAAAAAGATTTAGTTTTTTTATTGTGAAAAAAATGTAGTGACAAACACAGTTTAAAATCGAATGACCTAAGTAATAATCACATTTTAAATTATAAGTTATAAGTATATGTCACACTTGTTTCTGAGTCATTCATGATCATTATCAGTAATTTTTATAGAAAAATTGAGAAATGTATTAATAATGGCTATACAAATTCATCAACATTATTTTTATAATATTTTTAATATTATTAGGTTTTAGTACATAACTATTACAATTCGACAGTTATTGTATTCTACAATTAAAATTATTATACACATAACCATCACAATTATACATACAAATTTTTGGTAAGTCTTAAAAAAATACAATATATTTATTCAATTCATGCTCATTGTTAATATTTAATAATTTGATTAAATTCTTGAATTTCGTTTTTAATTTATTGTTTTTTTTTTTATATAATTCAATTAAAAGGAAGATAATATTCTATATGTTTTTTTTGTTGAGAATAATCGCTTTTACATTCTTTTTTGATATAATATATTTCACTTTTATTATATTCTTTTATATAGAGGTATTTACCTACATATATTTAAAAAACAAACACAGTTATTTATTTATCTCTCAGATTCTATAATATGTAAAGAAATGCCGTCACGGGTTCAACTTTTTTTCTGTACAACATGATTTTGTACTTCTCTTTATCACTTTTTTCTTGTTTTTACTATATGGTTTGATTCTATATTTATTTTGTTTTCATACATACATTAAAAAGAAATAAATATCTTTCGAAAAAAATGTAAAAATCCACTAAAAAAAAGCAGTTTGGAAATATGTATTATTCAATATTGTTTAAAATCAGTTATTATAAATATTTAATATATTAATACTGCTATTTGAGTATTTTTTGAAACGAATATTTAAATTAGGATTTTTTTATCAATTTTAGTATTCAGTAAAATTAAGATTACACCTAGAACCTAGTGTTATATTTTGTTTAAAATAAATCACTCGAACAATATATTTAATTAATACAATTTTAGTAAATATATTTTAGTTGCCAGAAATTTTTAGCAAAAGGAATGTTGTAGGGCTGCTTTTATCTTGGATTAATATTAATATTTTGTTAAATATTGTGTGATAACTGAATTACGTGAATGGTAATTGAATTTATCATTATAATAATGTCATTAGTCCTATGTAAATAATCGAGAAGATAGAAATTGATATTAAAAACGGAAATATTTATTTAATATGTATTTTTCTTATACTATAGTTATAATAATCGAATTTTGGAACATTAGTTGTTGTGTACCTATATGAAAAACCTTTAGTTACGAATTAATTGAGATTTTATATCGAATTATTTTTTTAATCATTTTGTTTATTTTTACATATTATATGAAAAAAAAAACCTAAGAGATAATGAATCTGCAGTTGGTTTATAATCCCTTTTTATTATTAATTATTTATTGTTATGGTACTTAAAAATATAAATAAATTTTTTAATTACTCAACTATAACTATATTTATCTAATTGATATTGCAACAGCCATATATGTATATAGTAGTAAATATACAAAGTCTGTATATATAGTATTAGATATCTTGAACTTGGAAGTATTTATGTAGGTTTAAGTTTCTTATATAGTAGCATGTGCTATTGCGATAAAATATATGTTTTGAAAAATTTTCGCATTTTCGCCATACTGGGAAAGCACATTTGTGAGTAGAGTGCTTATAAATCGTTTGTACATTAAGATAGAGCATTTTCACGTATTGTTTTTTATTCAAGAGTAGAATATAACATTGAAAGGGGTACGTTCCATGGAGTTTGGTTGATATGTGGGGAGCCGCTACGTGAGCCTTTTGTTCAGTTGTGTTACGCAGATATATTTTATTGACGGTTGCCAAGGCATGTTATCGTGGTCGATTATTAGTTATGGGTGTGTGGCAACGACGACGTAGAATTAATATAACTTCTACGCTTTAGGAAGCAAATAGGAGTGAGGTGAGAAAGCAGAAAGCATATCACTATGATTACTCTTTATTTATTTTTTCATTGTTTTAAAAAATTAAGTGATTTGATAATGTTACAAACGCTTAATTTATATAAATTATGTATACAAGTAGAAATGAAAATAGTCGATTTATTTTAACGATTTTAACCATTATTAAGTTATTTATTCCATGGAAGTAGTTTTATCTTCATAAATGCACAAGATATACTCGTATTATTGTTCTATCAAATTAGAATGGACTATACGGCATAACTGAATTATATATATATATATATATATATATATATATATATATATATATATATATATAAACAATTCCCAAAGTGACATTAAAAAAAAAAACTTGCGTCTCCTCAAAGTCTGTATAAACATATTATATATGTTAATTTGAAATTTAATTATTTTATTTAATTAATTAATTAATTATATTAATTATATGGTATATGTGTATACTCTTATCACTTGTTCTAATCGCGCCCTGTAGTAATATAATGTACATTATAAGAATAAGAAAAAAATCGCAAACAATATATTTGTTCATTATAATATTATATTAATGATAACATTATATTCATTATAATATTGAATTTATTCAACCATTGTAACTATATTTCAAAACCTTGACTAACACTACATATTATAAAAAAAAAAGAAGTAATATAAAATGATTTATACGGACATAATTTAATTTAATTTTAAGGACATATATTTTACTTTTTGTTGAACTGCTTTCTTAAAATCTCTACGGAATGTAATAACTAAGACGTTTAACGATATGCCTTACTCAAATCATTGAAGTGTACAAGTACAATATTCCGATAACGTCAAAATAAATTGTGTGATTTATAATCTTGAAAAATAAAATAAAATAATTTCTGGTTTATAATTAATTAATATCAAGAATGTCCATACGACACCTGTTCAATTTCAATTAAATTCATAGTAATGGTTCATTGAATTGGAAATATTATCACAATTGGAGCTTTTAAAAGTATTAAATTAATCGATTTTTATTTTACACTATAATATAAGAAATATTTTTTCGAAATATTTTACACTTAGTACTAATACAGTATTTCTTGGTAACTCGCCAAAATATGTACAACATTGATACATTTTATGGCTTTGAAAGTTAATAATTTATAATAATCTTATTGTAACATCAAAATTATTTATACTATTTCTGATTATAAAAGTTTAAAATACATTATAGGTACTTTCTGTTATAGGAAAATAAGTTTTTTTTTTAAATTATTTTATCGTTGAAAATGGATTATACAAAATAAGAAGAAAGACATAATAATATGACAAAGGATGTATATTGTATAAAAAGAATAATAATGATTCCATATGTTGTTTTGAAAAGTACATCAAATGCGTAATAAGACTGTATTAATAAAAGCTAAATGTATTGCAAAATTACTCGAAATAATCAAATAAAAACAAACTTTATTACACTATAGACAAATGATAACGTTAATTCCAGTTAACTTTATTTTTAAGCAATAAAAGAGTAATTACTTAAATTTTAGATACAACATATGAGTCGAGTCATTAATCGTAATACACATAATAATTATTTTATCTTCCTCATCTACTTAGTACTGTGCGTTCAACTTTTAATAATCATAGTTAAAGACCAATTTTATTATACAACTTTATACGTATCTACCGATTATATGGGAGGACAGGGGAATAATAGTGTAGGCTGTAGGAAAAAAAAATGTAAAATCTGATGAACTCTGTACTTATTTCGGTTTGTTTTAATTTTGATTTTAATTCCATTTTAACTATGTTTGATTCATCATTATAGGCATAATGATTTAAAACAAAATATATCGATCGGGAAAGATGTATTTATTTTCATAAATTGATTCTAAACGTGTTTCTATAAAAATTGCGCAGAAAATGTTGACGATTTTAGAAATGGTTAAAACCATTAAGACCTCAAGAGCCGAGTATTCTTCAATGCCAGTGCCAAGCGATTGTCTTAAACGAACGAGGAGAGCTAAACAATACGTCGGTACTAGCGGTGGTGAAATCAAATCTACCGTATGATCCGCGACTGAGGATTGAGTCACATGCTCAAATTGTTCGCAATCAAAACGGTGCTATTTGTTTTTACAGCTATAACAATAGGTTAGTAGTTATTCGACGTCAAGAAACCGTTTTAACGAGTCCCGTTTATGTTGCGAATCGCTCTTGCCCATAAATACAACCTCTGTCAATGAAAATAAATAAACCCTTACAGAATACTGTTTTCCGGTATTTTACATCCTATTAACCTCATCTCCCCAACCTTTGTCTATTTTCGACCTCATCTTATATTAGATTCAGATTGAATGCATACCAACTTAAAATTATATATTTGAAATTCGGTATGCTTGCATACTTGAAATATCGCAGAGCCCGGTCACTATAATTATAAACATCCGTTAAACCACAACTCATATAATACTCAAAATAAGATCTAAAACATGCACCGATAAATTCTTAAGAATTTTTATGATGTCATGAAAGGATGGTAAAATAACCATGTTAATATTATAATAGTGTCGTAATATGAACACTAAGAGAGATTTACATTTAATACAATAGTAAATATTTTTCGTTAACTATGATCACTTTTCCCCTACCTACCAAAGTTATATTTTTAAAATATCCTACAGGTTAATAGTATTCAATATTTGAATGACATTTTATGATATCCGTTAAACTATTATAATCTACAGATAATAATATTATACATTTATACACAATACTCTTAAGTATTGTACAAAATAAATTGACTAGGTCAGAGAAGTCTCATAAACAATATTACGTGATATGAATATTTGTTTTGAATAATTTGGAGAAATTCAAAACAAAATTATATTATGAAAGTTTGAAACAAAAATGTGGATTGCTGCTATAATGATTATGTATCCGGAAAAATAAAAAACGGATGAAGAAAATTATCAAGTTAAAATGACTTATTTTTAAATCATATTCTTTCAGTTAAAAACCTTGGGATACATTGTTTTATGAATAATGTAAGAAGTAAAAACATAAACATACTCATGTATTTTTACTATTATCAGAACATAGTTAATCAAACCTATTTATTTTTTTTATTTTTATTTTGCACGAGTACAACAATTATATTTTGCAGACTTAGCTTACTTATTTATAATTATCATTATTTTATTTTATTACCGTGAGTTTGATAGTTGAAAAAACTGCATAATCTTTTTAAATTCATTAAAATTGTTATTTTTTAGTGTATAATTAAATAATTATAGAATTAAATAAATATGACAAAAATTTAAAACAGTTTATATGTTGAAACGATATATATGTTTGTTTGACCAAACTAATATTAATTATTACTATCATGTTTGTCTAAATTCAATATAATGAACAAAAAGTAAATAATTTCAGTTATGTAATTGTCTATTGAAATTGTATTGCTTATTCAGTTTGTTGTTTTATATTGACCTTGGAAATCTACAAGATTAAACAATGAAAACATGAATTAATACTGTCAGTTTACAAAACAAGCTAATTCTATAACGAACAATAAAAAATGTTTGGTATTAAGTCCAGATTAGTTTGTCAGTTGTAAGTTAGTTTGATTACTAACTAATACCTATATTATAATAATGACTAATACTATAATAACATAACAGAATAAATTCTAGGTATGGGTTACTCTAAAACATTACATTCTATTGACTTACTTCCTTGATCAACAGAAAACTTATTTTTATTTGTCTTTTTTCTTGAAAATACTTTTCTTCTGATTTTTAACGTGGTGTTTACTCTTGTTCCGTACCCAAATGTGAAAAATATATGTACATATATTGCACCCTGATAAAAACACGAAACATAATACCAATTAAGTTCACGACTGGGAAATGGAAAATGTACCAAATTCTAATTGAATCACAAAGACCACAATATCTAGTTTATTATATTTATCCTTAAATAAATATTAAATTTTTTTTTGGGTATTCCGGTACTTAGTTAGAAACGACATTTCAATGAATCTCTGACTTATCATCTGCAGACTTACCGATCATATGATCGGGAAACTTGTATTTTATTTTTATCATAGATAGTATAATAATTATATATCGAATGTTATTTAATATTTTATTATCTTATTATTATTTTATTTATCTTGTCTACGCGTTATATCAAAAATAAAAATATGAACATTTTTACTATACTTGTAAAGTTGTTTTACAAGTATAGTATAGGCAGATATGTCTATGTCCTAAGTCTATAAAATGGACAAGAAAATGTATTTTTTTTTTTTTTTTGTTTCATTTGACTCGCAGTATAAAGCATGGACTAAAATAGTATTATGTCCTACAACTTGATGGCGCTCGATAAGTAATATAGCTACCTAAAATAACTTGGACTGAATTCGTTCTAAAATGTTTTATTGGGACTTGTTCGTATTCAATCGATTTACCGAATTAAAAAATACGACTTTTTTTATTATGAATCATTAATTATTAATTATTATCATCTCTGCCTTTTCTTTTCTTTTCTTCTCATTGTATATTTACGCTTTTATACTTATTATCTAATCACTTACCTACTCACTAATATTCATAGTTTATCACATAATGTATAATTGGGCTCTGCCCGTATTGTTAAATAATAATAATAATAATAATAATAATAATAATAATAATAATAATATTATGTATAGCAAGCTCTACGTTGTTTTTATAACTATTGTAATAGAGCGTTTCTATAAATGAACAATGGCAATAAATAATGATTTAAAAAAATTATTTTAATCTTAGTTAGTACAACAGTTTATAAATATTGTATAAATTTAATCTATTTGTTATGCGTCCCTTTGTATTAATTATTGTTACCTACATTGTATATGTATATCGTTTAATTAGCTTTATCTTATTAGTCTAAAACTGTATAACAGATCAAATTCAATTTGTTTTAACATGGATATTTATAACAATTATAATATTGTAAGTTGTGTCATTGTGATCTCATCTAGTCCTCCCATAAACCTGTTCAGTAAAGGTCCATTATCTTTTCGAAGAAATAAATAAATAATAAATACATTTATGAAAATCTAAGATCCAATTAGTCAATACGATCAACAAATTATTTGATATACAATACATGATTTCGCTCCACTATCACATTGTTATATCTTCCACGGTCATAATTACGATTTTGTTTTGAAAAATACCTTATAATGTATAAAGTGTAAAGTACAAAAGTGTTAAGTCTCGACAACATAAAGAAAAAAACAAAAAAATTGGTTTTACTAAATCGATTCGCTGCTTTCATCCCCGATGATTCCAGTGATAGCGTACTTGGAACATCCACACAAATCTCGGATAACTATAAAAAATCGGCCAACATCAAACAAGATGTTAAGCATGTGACTGTGACACCACCATTTTATACTAAACATTTTGAAAAATGTTTTGCGTCCTTGAACGAATTAATATCGATTGTCGATCCAATCGCTTTTACTAATTATTGTAATAGTCTATTATACCTATCAGTGATCACCTTATCGTTCGTCCTGAAGACCGTATCAGTTATAAATTCATAATACAATCATATTCAATCATAGTATACATCCATAAAGGCAATTTGAAACTTCAGATTTAAAGTATAACCTACAATATCAAGAAATTTGGTTTTTCTACGTTATCAATAATTTTTTAAATACATTTTTTAATTTTAAATTAATTTTTAAATATAAACTGATCTACACGGCCTTTTATACTCGGAATCGTATTTTAAAAAGCAATAGACATTCATCATAGAGAACTTCCATACACCCACCCCTCCATCTTATCCAACCGTGGAATTTCACCCTTTTTCATTTTTAATTATATATTATTTACTTTATTTTCATTATCATTATACAATATTCTATTTTGTAATTGATATGTATAGCATTATAGCTGTTATTGAGAAACTTCGATTTCATGCAAATCATTACTATATTATTTGTTTTTAAATACCATATCATGTATTATGTATTCATATTGTTTATTTATTAGTACTATAATTCTCAAGCTGTTATATAAAATTATATACCAATAGTTAACAAAATAAAAAATTTAACAAAAGACATAATGATCAATATAGTTAGAAATATAATAAATTGTAATTAAATTATAATTTAATTAGATAGGTACTAAAATTACTACGTTGTTTAAAATAATCAACTTTATAATATTTTCTTCTGATTTAACGGGAATTGTTAAGAAAATTAAATTAAATTGTTGGTCAAATGAATATAAGTACCTAAATAAATGAAAAATAGATTAAAAATTTCTACGAATTGTCCAGGTACTGATGGAATTATTGTGATATAATATCATTATATTATCAGTCCTTATCTTTACCCCGAGAAATTTTAAACATATTGTCACAAAATATTATAAAATAGATTAGTTGTAAATTTCTATTCCATTTAATAATTTACCCAGTTATAAATAAATATGAAAGAATCGTCTCATAGTTTTAATCTGTAATTTTTTTTTTTATGTATCAATATTTTTTATTATAATAACACAATATTAAGATGAACCATTAGTATAAAAAACTCTTATAAGTTTATTAAAATGTTGATTTTCCTATCTTAATTTTGATAGCTCTATTCTCACATTATCCTTTATACAATATGTATTAAAGGTTATACTGCTTATGCTTGATATTTTAGCTAAGATCTTTACAATAAAACAAGTGTATTCCTTTCAATTATTAATTTAAACTAGTAAATTATTAAACATTAAATGTACAAGTCATTACCTGTACTATTGTGAAGTTCTTTCATAAATATATTATTCCTAAAGCAATTTATTTTTAAAAATATTTTTTGTGACTAATCATTTCAAATAGTTGTATCTATGTAAAACAAATTTATTTTGTTAACCTAAATACCATATGCATTGAATACGCATTGTCATCAATTTATTGTTATCGAATAAATTTTCTGTTAGTAGTTGATGTTACTATCATACATATGTTTGAAGGTTTTTGCAATAAACGTTGACTTGATTATGTTAAAATTAAATTTGAGTACAAGTCTAATAAAAGAAGACTAGTAAATATAAATACTTAGTATTTGTATATTATTTATATTTTACAAGTTTATTTTAATTATTATTGTACTTGATTATATAGTTATTACATGTTCTCAAAGTTTATTGATGAAAATTATAAATACTGAAAAAAAAAAAAATTATAATTAATAAATATTTACTTATTTTTGGAATAGTAAAAACATGCTGATCTTATGTTAAACAAAATTAAAAAAATATGTTGTTTTATATTCGTTGTGTGGTTAAAAAAAACTGCACCGACTTTAAAAATAAATCAATTTATTTGCTTTAATTTTAATCCATTATTGTGTATTTTAGAATATTGTCTAGAACAATAGCTATACAAAATTAGAACGTAAATATTAGAATAACTGATTTGGTGTGTACGTTCTAACTTTCAAGTTGCAACTTCAAATAAATTCCAAATAAGTAAATTAGCAAATACCGATCAATAATATATAATATTCTTAGAAATTAACCCGATTTAATTATATTATATTTTCAACTGCTAAAGTGTCTAGCGTAAAATCTACGATATGTCTAAATCTGCATATTCCCACTTGTGTGGTATTATGTTCTAACGACGTGATAATCTCATAGTCCGATCAATAGTGATAATAGTTGGCATTTCCTCAATGGATCCGCATACGTAACCGTCGTAACGTGAAGGTATGCGATTTTGATCAAACCATCTATCGAATGAACAACACTTGCTATATGGTTTCACGTAAAAACGGTTAGCACATTTTTTACCCGGTACCTTTCGCCATTTTCTAGTTTGTAATTTATTTGCACTTGCGCATCCATTCACGTAATTGATTTAAAACTCACACTACGGCCAATTCAAAGAGGCTTGCTATCACTGTATATGGTCAGCTTTAACTGATGGGAAAATAAAAATGTAGTGTTCCATTACTCATTGCCGGGGTTTTTTTTTTATGATATAATATATTAACTATAGGGATTGTTTTTCCTTCCCGGCGGTTGCCATTCGTATGATAAAATATAATAATGACTACAGTATATTACTTGACTTTTGAAGATTCTCGTAACTGTTCTCTAGAAAACAAAGTATAATTATAAGAAAGCAATATTGCTATAAACATGGATAACGGGGGAAAAAAAATATTTACATTATTGTGTGACGCTTTGGTCTGAGAACATGAGTACTTACTGTGACCTAGGTACAATAATACACAAACTGGTATAACTAATATTTATTTAACTACAATATTATTTATATAACCCTACATTTATAACCAAAATACAATTTGATGCAAATACTATAACTTGTAATATTTAATTATTATATTTTTCATTGTAGTACAGAGAAAATTGTTCAAAATAATGTATAAAAGTTGTATAGTAAACGCACTCAAAACATAATATGTACTTTGTTGCTTATAACTCAACCAAACTTGATTTTTCTGAGATTATTTTATCCGTATAACATACCTGGTACTTAACATG
This sequence comes from Chaitophorus viminalis, assembly GCA_025469195.1. Taxonomy (NCBI): domain Eukaryota; kingdom Metazoa; phylum Arthropoda; class Insecta; order Hemiptera; family Aphididae; genus Chaitophorus; species Chaitophorus viminalis. The sequence goes on along the minus strand of JAIPRK010000041.1, from coordinate 456,236 downwards.
TGTCTAGATACAACATTAATATAGTATAGTAGTATGGGGCGTATAGTGTAAACAATGACATACATTGAAAGAAAAAACTGTTCATAGGAACGTTATAGGATGTATCATTCTGATATAAATAATTTACGACAAGCGTTAATGTAGTGTATACAAATAGATTCCCTAGATACTTTTACATAACACAGTCATGTTATAAATAATAATTATAAAATACTATGAAATTAAAAAAAAAAAAAAAAACAATAACTACAAATATTCTGTACAACGACACTACAAACATGCTATACATGACATACATGATTTAATTGCAATATTATAGTATTTTAACCGTTTGAAAGTATTTACGTAAATTATACATAAATTTCATATTTTTTTTTAATGGTAACTTCAATAATACATACAAAACCATAAAATACTTTTATTCTTATTTTATTTTTATTTTTATTTTTTTTTTTGAAAAAGACTGGATAATATAGACTGAATTCATAAGTATTTCATTTATGAATGTGAATTTGAAATTGTAATCTGTTGAAAAATTGTTTTCAGACTTAACTTGATTAAATAAGAACTAATATAGGTCAGTACTAAGATTATACACTTTTTTTTGAACTTTGTATTCTTCAAATTTAAAAACAATAGCTATAATAATAACTAGATTGGAAAACGAAAAACAGGCGAAACTAATATAAAAATGGTAATTTTTTCATTTTGGATTACTAAAAAGTATCAAAATATACAAAACAACAAAGCAAAGCCCAATTTTAATGTACACTCTATAGAAAGCAAAAATAATGTTTTGCGGTTGGTTTACTGTCAATAAATTATTTAAAAACTGTTCAAAACATACTAAATAATTTATTTACTTATTTATATACAATTATTTTACTACCTAATTGTTTATTATTAAAAATTATTACGTGGTCAGAGTGAATGTAAATAACGTATACTATTTATTCCACAAATACTTATGCAATTCTTTGAAATTAAATTTGAAAATTATTTCATAAATTATTATATGAATATAATATAATTACAATATTATTACATCCACGCAAATACAGATACAGTATTAAAATTGATAAAACATTCCGCACTAAATTTCTAGACAACGCTAGTCTTATAAAAACATTAAAAATGTTAATATGTAAATAAACAGATTCTATTGTAATAAATAACAATTGGTTTTTTATATGATCTATTTTTTAAAAAACGGATGGGCCTTGCTTTGCTGTACAGTAGGGATTGGAGTGCACCTCGTTTATAGGATAGGTCATTATTACAATGGATTTGTTAAATTTGAATGCAATGATAGATATCATTGTATACAAATAACGATTCTGAACGGAGTTTATATGTTTGTCTAAAATCTATGTATAAAAATATAGTATTTTATATTTAAATTGAATTATAATGCAATTTCGTAAAAATTTAAATTTCAAACAGTCATAATTTTTTTCTTTTAAGTCCGGTAGAAATTTTTTTATACATTTTTGAAGATTAGCTTATGGACAACTTAGTGTTAAAATGTTGAACCTTAAGTATAAACAGAAAACATTTTATGAATTTTAAACTACAAAATAACTTGCAAATTATCGTGATTTTGACAAATTTTTACAAATTTGAGCTATATGGGCTTATAAAAAAAATTTGAGTGAAACGATCTCCAACATTTTTTAGAGTTGTAACTTATCACAAATCTTGTATTAAATTTTCAAGAGTTTTCGGCCAGCCAATTAAATTTTATAAATGTTTAAAAAAAATTTTTTTACAAAAATCAAAAATTTAAATTGTCTAAAAAAAAGTCAAAATATGTCAAAATACTTTGAAAACTTATCCATGTATAGAGAACGCCAATAGAAAGATTTGGTGAAAATTTCAAGTTGTTGCGGTTTTTCGTTTTTGAGTTAGAGTATTTAAAATAAATGTATTTTGTAAAAACGTGATTTTGCGTAAAATTTCCTGTTTTTTTTTTTGTAATTTTTTTATCGTTTTTTTTCAATTTTTTTAAAGTATTGAAAAAGTTGGATTTTTGACTTGCCCAAGTACCATCTACATTCACTTTCCTATCAGAAAAGTTGCTGTTTGAGAAAATCGAAGCATTTTTATTGCCAAAAAAAGTATCGTCAGACATTAAAAAAAAAAAAAATAAAAAAAATAAAAAATATAAAAAAAAACACACATCATTGGAAAATCAATAGATTCCATCACTCTGTTCTGAATCTAAAAGGCCGATTGCATCCATAAGTCACCCTGTGGATTTTTATGCTGAAAGATTTTTATTTATGAGTTACTTTTTGTTTTTTTGTATTATACGTTAGATATGGGGAGGCGTTGGTGATTTATTCTCTCTGGATGTACGTTGTCCCGTCTAGAAAGTGAGACCACCAGATACGATTTGAACTGAGCGTTTAGACATGTCTGCTTATTATTAAACACAGCACCAACGCCCTCTGTTATTTAATAATTGTATATTATGTATAACGTACTATATTCTATCTCGATACTTACAGGGCACAGTAATCAATAGACTCAAATGGTATACTATACCAGAAGTGTTATATACTACGTAACATGTACTCAGACATTTTTTTTCTATAACACAGAGTATTATTCACATTTGAAAAAAAAAATAAAGTAAATGATTTGCTATAATTATAACATAACTAGTTATCTTTAATTAAATGACAAAGTTTAATCTTCTTTGTTATGTTTTTTTTAAATCTAGTAATATTATAATATGGTGTAATATTAAATTTTATGGCCTCATCCTTGTAAATATTTAACACAGTGCACAGTCTGATGAGAGTCGTTCCTACCCCATGTTTACATGTCTTAGTACCTGCGAGTAATGAATGATCGTTTCGCTGCCCACTGTATCTACGCTTACAGGAGGTGTAGCAAGTATTTGCAATAGAACATCATGAACACTTGGAAATAAATCCTAGTCACATTTTTCTATATTACTTAAGACAGGAACTCAAGTAATTTATCGCCACTTTCTACTTTTAGTTTATATTTCGTATTCTAAAGCTAAAATTCTGATAGTACTATAGATACATAAGAACTGTGTAGTTTTACTCATCGTATATTTTTTTAACAGTTTATCGTTTGGCTAATATGTTGTTCCAAGATGTAATTCGGTGGACACTCAAGCAAACCACAAATATTATACATATATGCAAATGTACAAAATAAACAATTAATCTTGATAATTGGGGTAATGGCCGCCATAACCCCCCCCCTAGATCTCCTGCTAAGGCTATACTTATTGTGACAGTAAAGTAGTACGATATTTACAGTGAAATATTGTTCAAATATTATTATACATTAGGAAATTCTGTGACAAAGTACCTGATACATTATAATTGTGTCAAATTTTATATTTTTTGTCTATCAATTACTGGTTTTGAGTTAATTGAATTTATTTTACATTTGTGTAATATATATATTTATATTATATATATATATATATATATATATATTAATTGTATATGTACTACTATACCTATAATTTATAATATCACTAGCTGGATTGTAATGAAAGTATTGATTATAGCAATAAGTTTTTGTATCATGTAAATGTCAACTGTTTGCATTTTATAAAATTAGTTTTTGACAGTTTTATAGGTTTACACTTTACATATCATTATATTGATCAATAAATGTCATAGGGAAACATTGTGAAACTAATTTTTTGCAAAAATACCATTTTTCGTGATCAGTTTTCTATAAATTCGTTTGTAATAGTTATTTAAATTGTTTATGTTGTGGCGACACAGCATTCTCATCTTTGACACTATTTAATGACACGTGTGATGGTTGTTAGCCATGCGTTCCCAGCGTGTTCCAGTCTACACCCCTATATATAGGCTCCTTATAAAGTTGAAATAATTAAGATTTATGCATTTTAACATACTCTAAAACCAAGTTGTTAACATTTTCCACATACCTAAACTAAACTGTCGTTGCCGCAACCATAAAAATATGAGTACATTTTCGAAATTAGACCATTTCTAGGTACAGTTTTAAATGTGTGCCATAGGTACTAAATTTGTATCAAACTTCTATACAAATTAAAAATTCACACGGTTGTAATTCATACTTGTCAGAAATATATTCATCTGGTTACAGACTTACAGTTTATTGTATTCATTACTACGTCACTTTTATAATAAAAGAAAATGTATTTAAAATATTAGAAAAACTTTGTTTAAAAATGTGTGAATCATCACATGCAAGTAATTAATTATCATCATAGTCAAATTTATCAGAAAATTTAAAGTTTAAATTAATATAATACTATCGAGCTCTCTAAATTAGCTTAAAAGTTATATCAAAAACTAAAAATGATTATTAAATATGTATATGAATAAAACTGTGTACATATGATATGTGTTAATAGCAATTAAAGTTGGTCAAAATTCTAATCAATCATATAATACCTACTAATGAATTTTCAGACACCATTAAAATTTCATAAGGGTTACTTGTGATTGAATTATTTCAGTTTTTAAATAGTGATTTCACACATAATATGGTTGTAGTTGAGAACTTTTTTTTGTTTACCATCTTAGCTTATCAATTTTTAGTCATTGTTCTTTAGTAAAAGTATTTATTATTATTTTTTATTTATCTATTTTATTTTTATTAGCTTTCAGTATGTAATAATTTATTATTGTTTGTCTTTATTTTTATTCTCAGGAGATCATAAATCTATTGCTTAGCATCACACCGTGTTTATTATTTATATTGTCTATTAGTTTACATATTTTAATGTTTTATTATTCATTATCTAAATATCAACATTCAAATCTCTATAACTATGACAGTATTTTATAATTAGCTAAATATAAGTTATTCAATATTAATATGATAATAACGATACTATATTACATTTACTATATGAGTCACCTGACTATACTAGCGTATGATATTTATTCCAAACAGATAAATTATTCAAATAATATTTATGCTGTCCTTTGTTTTTAAAAATTATTTTTTAATCGAATATTATACAATTAGAATGAGGTCATGATTTAAAATTCAATACTATTTGAATCTATACAACCATTTAACTTTAGAATTTTCATTATTATTATCTATTGTTGCAAATAATGGTTTTATTGTAAATATATATTACAATTAACTTCAGTTTGTACTAACAAAACTGATTTCGATATGTAATGCTAAAAATATACCAGTATACTTATCTAAAATAAATATAATGATTTGAAAAAAAAAGATAATTAGAATTTTACTCAAGTACCACACAATATTAATTTATTCATGGTTACGTTCGATACGATTTTACTCAAATCTAAAGTCCATATTATGGTTTTAAGTTCTACAATTTTGAGGTGAGAACAAGATTTTTTCACGTAACTTTTCTGCAAACCTTGTTTTTGGATTAAATTAATGATCTATACTTCTCTTGGAAATCAATGAAATAATTAATGATGGCGCGCATATATGGTTCATCCTAAGGTAACGAATAATGGGTCCAATCGAATATTTGAGCACTTATTTTTAGTTGCCTGGTTGATAAAGATTCAGTTGTGTAAAAGGTTTATCCTATACTTAATCTCTTCTAAAATTCACTTTCTAAATTTTTCTTAGTCGTACAATGTTTGTTTGGTTGATTCATTATCACGAGGCTTATGATGCGAAGTGATTGAACTTTTCCATTACTTAAGAACTTACTGCACTTTAGTGGTCAGCCATTAGGATATACTTCATTTTATAGGATAACGCATTAAATAATTTAACCTACAGGCCAAAATATAAGTAGGATTTATTAAGATTTAAAACATTTATCTGTGTATACTTAGTGTTCGGGGTATTATTAATATATTAGACGTGTAAGACCATGACAATAATGAATTTGTTTTTTTTTTTCCAGAAAATGACAACCTGGTACCATTGGCACAACTTTGGGATTCATTACTTGATGTTTTCTATAACATCAATAAAAATTATATTAGGTAAGTATTGGTTATTTTATCCAACCATTTAAATTTATAACTCATTATGAATATAATAATAATTTTTGTCGATTTTTAGTGGCTTAAATTAATGGATTTAAAGAATATTAAATTTAAAAAATTGTCGAAAATCTGTTTAATAGTCTATATTATTTTTAATATATGTGATTATTTTCTAAAGTTGTATAAGGATTAAAAATGAAACTATTTATATCTTATCGGATTCTAAATTCCTAAGTATAAACATTTATATTAATTATTGATGATGGCTAATATACCTAACTATGTTTCTGAATTGTTCATAGAAAAGTAATATATTGTGGTTTATTTTCTTGACTATTCTTATGTCCTGTATTTAGGAAAAATTTTTTTTAAGGTATTTCAATTTTTTTTTTTTTATTTTATTGACTATGTCAAGCCTTATTTAAAATAACTTTAATAATATTCAAATAATTTTTAACATTTTATGTGATTAGACACGATCAAAATTGACATTGATTTCAAAGCTAATTTTATAAATATTTTACAAAATGTAAACAATGGTGAGTACATCATATTATTGTAGATCATTTAAAAATATTTTCATGCGACGACATAATGATTCTATATAAATAATTGCATTATTATGTGTAGAAAAATAATTTCTTCATTATTCAAATCAGAAAGTTAAGATATATTTTCAAACTAACATACAAACTTAGTTTGCATAATAACTTTTATTCATTAGCTATAACACAGTAATTTCTCATTCTTTTTTTATGGAGTTACTATATAAAGATGATTTTCAAACTTTTTTTAAATGACCAACTATAATAATAATATGGTATTATAAAAATTATGTTTATAATTGCTAGTAAAAAATGGAATTGTTAGAACTAAATATTTTGTTTGGTATGAGTTAAATTGTTTTAAAAAAATTATTATTTATTTTCCAACGTGTAATTATCTTATATAAACTATATGAATTATTATAATATAACGTTTGAATTATTATGTTAATGCCGTCAATGGTTATTATTATTAACAATATTTACATATATTATATTATGCACAAGCAATTGCTATAAATTACCATAATTTAATGTGGTTACTCTGCATTTTGGGTTCTAATTTATTTAGAATTTAAAATAATAGTCGGTCAGTATAGGTAGTTAGTGCAGGTATGTCATTTGTGGATAAGATACTACAGGGACGTAGTTTGCGTGATGAACGACACGTTTGACCCTCATGTACTGTAATTGTTGGTGTATGAACATATCAACATAAAATTTTGAGTTCTTATAACTCGTTTATAAATTATGGATTTAAAGTTGAATTAATGATGATAACATACTTTCTTTATATTAAATTAATTTAATTTTTCCCAGTCTTTTTTTTTTATTTGAGTTATCCATTGATGTTCATTTATTTATGAACCGATGAAGAATCTAAAATTAATTTTATCTATACTATGGCTTGGATGATTAATAAATAATTTGTTAAACGATTTTATTGTCATTTAATATTGAATATTTAGTTATAATTGGCAATGAATATAGTAATATTTATAAGTGTCATAATAAATTCAATATTATAAACTATATTAAACCGGTTTTAATTTATTATTGTGTATTAATTTAATTATTTAATGCTATAAGCAAATATTTTGCATTCAATTTATAATCAAATAATAATTTTTATTTGCATTTGCTTGTTTTCTAAAATAACAATTAATTATTTTTAAAAGTAATGTTGCCAAATTAGGTTTACACTGGCAATAACTTTAATTGTTATTTGGACCATTACAAATCTTAATTTTCCCAAATTAATGTAGTTTTTGAATACCACTATGGTCTTAAAATTATGAAAACTTTCCATTACTCAAATGAAATAATTTTTTTAAGCCACGCATAGAAATGATTGCATATTACAAGATTGTTGCTTGTGAACTAACCTTAAAATTTTCTAATGTTTTCTTAAATAAAAAGCTGAATATTAATTTTTTTTTTCCATAGTATATATTTACTTTACTTACTCTTTATTTAGAAAAACAACATTATCTCATAATGGTTATGAATAAAAATTTTGAAGGAATGATGCACTCAGATTTTTATAACGTTTAGTTCAATACTCATATATTTTCTATAACGTTATAAAACAGTAGTACTTTTAAAATAATTTAAATTTGGATTTTATTTTATAAGTTAGGAATTTTAAAAAATAAATTAGTTATTTTATTGAATGCGATGGTCTCAAAACTTTTTTGTGAGGTGATATTACTTTGAAATGACTAGAAATAACTAGACGTACCTAATTCACAAGCATATTACGTGAAAGTTTTTTTTGTTAATAATAAGTGTGTAAGTTTGAGATAACAAATGGCACGTTGAAATTATATGTCTCAACCATAACTATAACTATAAATGTCTCAACAACATTTAACGGAATGTAATTTATTAAATACAAATGGGCATCTATTTATTATTTGTTTTGCAAAAACTATTGAACAGTTCTGCATCAGGACTTGTATAAAATATACTATATATTCCATAATAAATTTATTATAAAAGTATCCAATCTAAGTTTTCAGAAATTGAAATTTCTATTTTTTTTTTTAATTTACAGATTGATTAGTGATTATTTATTAATCATTTAGGTACCTACAATAATTATAAGGTTCCACCTGTGTTATATTCCACTGTAAAACTGTAACAGTCTTTTTTTTTTGTGCCGAATTTCAAATAACTAATTTATTGCATAATATACAAACTTTTATTTGATATTGTAAGTATATCATTAATATTTCTATAATATATGATTATAAAATTTATCATTTAACAAATAAAATATATTTTTGGCAAAAGCTGAAATTTGTTTTTTTCTCTTGATTTGACAAAGACAAATTACATAATATGCATTCTTTGCAGGCAAAGTATATAATTCCAATATGTGAACGGTGTTCTGGTGCTATTTAGATATGCCAAGACTTATACTAATAATAATGTTTATAAATATTTATTTAAAAAATATTAAAATTTTAAATTTGTTAATATAAATTAGTGTTTAGTTATATAATTCTTATTTAAGTTGATATTTATGGCATACTGATTATTGATTATAGGTAATATATTACTTTATACTCTGATTATCGAGATTGTATAGATACCTATATTTTCAGAATCAAAATGTAAAATAATGCTTAATAAAAGCATTAAAAAGGGTTTGCATACATAATAAGTGTATGTATAAAACAAACATGTTAAACAGTTTTATTACATGTAAAAAAATTAAATACATATTGGTTGCCAGTAAATGGGTTTTTTTAAATCCTTTTTATATAACCCATACATTTTAATTTATACATCAAACACTGAATTCGTAATGGTTTGGTATGTAACGTATACTTGTTGTAATAAAATACTAATATCATATTATTAAATAATATTTCATAAAACTTTATTAGTTCAAAGAAAGATAGCTAGAATTTTATGTATTTTTGTAATTTTCTGTTGGATAAAAAATATATGGTTTTAATTGTTCAATGAAAAAAATGATGTTTACACAACAAACTCAGAAAACGAGTAATGCAATTACACAGTTGGATGGTTTAGAATCTTTCCTTTCATGAAGCTTTTATTTTGTCATTTGTATTTGACAGCATAAATAGAATAAAAACTATTTTTGGTATAATATTCAGTTTTCAAATTGAATTATAACTGTTCTGCAGAATAAACAATGGAAAAATAAAATATTAATCAATCCATCGATCAGGTACTAATACATATTCATAACTCTACAACTGTTTAGTTTACATAGAAAACGTATACATAAATTATCATATAATGCAATAACTATAGAAAATACAAAACGATTAATTTATATTTTTCATACGCATAAGAAATCGTTTTGTTGTTAGTTTTATTTTTTTTTTATAACTATAACTATTTGCAAATGATAGATTTAAAGTATTTCATTTGAGATGGAATTGAACTACGAGAGGTCTCATCATTGTTTAACTTAACGACTAGGTAATCACAATAAAAACTTCAAAAAAACTTTTAAGAAAAACTTTTGCAAATACTTATACTGATTACGTAAACAGGTATAGTTCTTCAATTTTTTTTTATTTTACCAAACTATATTTCACAACTTACCAATAGTTCCACATAAACAGTAAGCTGAATAAAAATACAAAATCTTACCTAATTTAGTAAATATCAGTGTTTGCACTTATACTTAAAACAACGAACGGGGCAGTAAAAACGTGTAAAGTCCGAATCCATACAATTTATTGCACGTAACATAGCCATGAAAGCTTTTTTCATTATTTCTTTTTCTTTCTATTTTTAACTCTACCGAAATTGTAGTTTATAGTAATAGAAATCAACTTATATTAAAATAGAATGTTATTCATTTTTTAAAATGTGGGTAAAATAAATTTTTCAATTATTTTGTATGAGATAAAGACGCATAACAAATTAATTAACATAATGGAAAAAAAGAAGTAAAAAGAAAAAATGTAACGTCGTGATTTATATCAAAATATTGTTAAATATAGAAATAATATCAAAGATTAAAGATTATTAATCATGGGTATAAGTGTATAAAATATATTTAACGTAATATTAGGGTATTGCTATAATATATTGTATAAAACAAATAAAATAATATAATATCATAAACTCATCTCTGTAGGTATCTCATCCGATCGTAGAGTCTTGCCCTTTTTTTATTTAAAATGTTTGAACATTTAAGATTATAGACATATTTTTATTATATTAAATCTATTAAGATAAAGTAGATTTTTTTAAAAGAAACCATAAATAAACTACTAAAAACTCCTGGGATCATAATTAAAAATGATTTTAATTATTTTACCTGTTTTTTATTTGCTTTATGTTGCTGAGGGCATTGCATAATAAAAATGAACACGTATATTTTAAATAAAAGCATAGTTATATTTCAGTTTTGGGGTAGCTCTTATCATTATATCCAATGTAGGTAGATTATGTATGGATTACTTTAAAACAAATTTAATATGCAAGTATACTGAAATAGTAAAATATGATAATTATATTAATAATAATACACAGAAAAAATATGTTAGTTTTTATAGAACGCTTTAATGAATAGATAAAATATCTATTACTTATAATGTTATAAGTTATGTTTGGAAAAACAATTTTAAACTTTAAAACCATTTATAATTTAAATTACATATATTCGCATTGATAAACTGTTTATACAGTAAGATTCATTTTAACGTAGGTACACATATTACATACGTACATGATTTAAGATGTTGATTGTCTTGCGTACATTAAATGAATAACTCAATATTATTCTTTTGATGAATTTTTAATGATTTAAAAAATATATTTTTTTTTCCAAACCATTTAAATTTAGTATAAAATATATGTAACTATTGAGTACAATACAATCCCAAAGATCACAATTTTCACTTTTATCATAATCAAATTCTTTAATTAATCACTTCATTAATCGAATATTTTTTGTACAAAATGTATTTTGCATATTATGTACGAGTATATACTAATACATGCTATATGATGTTCGACTTTTAATGGATATATGCATTCCATCATCAAAATGGAATGAAATTGGTTAAAACATGATTGGTATCAACGCTATGTTTGTTTTAATAATTATATATGTAAATATGAAAAAAAAAAAAATGTAAAATTACAATGGAATAATAGCTATACTGCATTCTCGTGATACTCGTAGCAATTGAATCAATTACAAACTGTATTAAAAATTGATCAACTGTACGCTAAACAAGTATTCCATAGCACAAAAATGTAGTTATACTATGATACCAATTATTTACCCTTCATTTTTCGCCTATTATACAGAAATCTGGTTGTAAATGCATTAAAAACAAGACATACTTCAAATTAAATTACTGAAACAGATCACTTAAATGTATATTTTATAGTTATCAATTATTTAATAAATATTTGAAAACAACAATAATTATAATATAACATGCTGAAGTATTAACAATTATAATATGCTGAAAATTATTTATAAATAATTTCTTTGTAAGGGTTGATTGATTAATACCAAATCACAATAAACAAAAAAAATAAATAAATAAAAGAAATAAATTAGATACTTTCATTAGGAGACGGCAGATATAATTTGAAAATTTAATCATATCTATAATCTATAATTTAAAAGTAAGTAATTTTAGCTTTTTTCGAAAAAACCGTTTTATCAAAATTGATTAAAATGGATTCCCGTAATCAACTACTTTTTGTACTACTCTTAGGTATTTGTAGCAAGAATTACTTAAATATAATGCATGTGCATTTAAAAATGAGAACTTAGTCACATTAAATCATTAATAAATTGTAATGGATATTATTCTAAGATAACTCAAATTATGTAATTAACTACTTTAATATAAACTCTTGTTTTGGATAATAAGCAGTGTCATATAATTTGAGTAGGACTAATTTTTACGTTTTATGAATACCTAACGCTTTTAAAATAAGTTGTAAAAGCCTTAGTCGTATTTGGTTTGGTTTTTGTGCCCTGCCTATAGTACTTGTTCTAGGTTTTCCAGTAATAAAATTCCGAATATAAAGTAGAAGATTGAGAGTCAAAGCGTTTTAAGTACCAAATATTTGAGGAGTATTTTTAGAATATTTTTGCACCACCAAAATATGATAAGATGGAGCTTTTTCACTCAGTATTTTATAATTGGGTTTTTTTTTCTACAAAAGAATTTTTAATTTTTCTAATTTATTATTTATACGGTGAAATACAAGTGTAAATATTAATAATTGATTAAATAACATTTGTAAGCGGACATTTTGTTTTGAATACTTCATTCAATTAACCTTAGGAAAAAATAAATATAATATAACACTAAATAAATTAGGTAAATAGGTATTTATATTGTAGTGTACTGACATTCAAAAATTTAAATTTATTTACTGACCATTAATATTCTCAACCATATTATGTGAAAAAATTTTGATGGATTAAGGACATTATAAATAGTATTTAAACAAATAATTATTTGACATTTCAAATATGTCATAGCGTTCAGAATCTAATTAATTCCAATATCTAATAAAATTTAATTTAAATTTTTGATTCGTAATTGAGAAATAGGTATTCATTAACTGAGGTTTTTCTGCATAACAAGGACAGTAAAAAAAAAAAAAAACATAGAAAGAACATAGTTATAAATTAAATACGTGATATTTAAATATTTATAACAAACTATCAATTTTAACGTAAAACGATTTAAAGGAGAGAAGTATTATTGTACGTATTACATATAGCCATATAGGACAAGAAATATCATATTATGATGCAATTAAACATTTGAAAAAATGTATACAATAGTTAAATAGTTTTTAACTGTAATTAAATCGAATTAATTAAGCTTCTATACTGATTCTAATTAAATGTATCACAACAAGTACAGTGACTCTGATTTAGTATAGCTAAAAACATACAGATCTCTTTAATCGCATTAATAGTTCATTTTAATTCATAAAATAATTAATATGATATATATTTAATTCAAATAAATAAAAACGGATTATATACACTAATGAAATAATAATGTATCATATTTTTTGATAATCTGTATTTTGAGTCACTGTATTTAATAGGATAAATTTGATTGGAATCAGCCCAGAAACTTGGTGAATTCGATTTAGTTATAATTTTCACATTGTAAATATATTCCAACTAAATAATGGACAAATATTAAGAAGTTAAAGATTTTTTGTATTGAACTCATCTTGACCGTAATATTCTAATACAATAATATGAAACGATTTTACCGGCATCATTATTCAAATCAAAATATCTCAACCATGTAGATTAGATGAGATAATATGACATGTGCTCATGTTTATATAATAAAATAACAACATCTATACAGCACATACATATTATAACTACATAACTGCATTATAAGTACACGATGCAAAGAATACAATTTAGATACATACATAGATTTAAATTACGTTCTTTATATACCGTACTATAAATGATGTAGTTCAATACCGGTAACCGGTACCAAATAATTTTGAGCTTAAGACTTGTTAAGTTAAAAAAGGAATATAAATCAAATGAATGAAATAAAAATAATATTATATAAAATAAATTCCTAATTCGTACAACCAAACTCACCAAACATGTACAATTCATATAGCTATACCGTTTATTGAACTGTTAATAAGCTATTATATTTTACTATTAACTATTATATATCTGTACATGGTCAATAGTCGTACCACACAAAACATGTAATTTGCTACTATGTAATTTTTAATTAGTGTATAAATATTAAAACACGTGTATGTCATCTAATGATTCCTTTTTTATTTTATATTTTTCAATTCACTTAAAAAATAAAATATAAAATTGTGATAATCTAAATTACAATTTAATCAATATTTATCTATAAAATATTGAAGAATACTAATTTTACATGTTAATCTAAATTAAAATTAAAACAATAAACACAATTAGTGTGTTTGAATCTGTTTTCCACATTTGTTGATGAGGCATATTATTGATGCTTGGTATATAGTCTTAAATTTTAAACTCTTTTTACATACATTTTAACAATATGTATTGTACAGATGTTAAACATAATAACTTAAATACCCAGTATCTTACTATAGTATAAATGTTAATTACAAATTTTAATTAAATATATTTTACTACCATAATTAAAAACCATATATACCATATTATTTTCTCATTAAAATAAACTAGGTACAATTGATGAAACTTAGGTTTTTATTTTTGATTACCTAGATTTTAGGTTATTTACACACGAAAACACACACATGCACTCCTATAAGCATATATATTTGTGAGTGCATTTTTTTTTTTTTTTTTGTATAAAACGTCTAAACTTGTCAGATCCAATATGAAGAAAATGCGAGATATTTTGGTAGGTAGTGAATACACAATTCTATTGATCTCTATCCTTGGGTGGCTTTCAATTCCCAAATATACCGACCGAGTTTTCTTTAGCTTTAGTCCTCTAGGACGGCCGATGTTTATTTACTTTACGTGTTTATTTGGTTAAGAGTTTTTCATGATTTGAATCTTGAACAACTCTTACAGTTTATTATTCTCGTATAACCATTACGTATACTATATTAAACTTTTTACCATGTTATAAGTGATATGAATTGTTTTGGTAAAAATATGTGAACACCAGAAATGTATTGAAGTTTTTATAGTATTTTTTTCTTTTTCATTTTAACTATAAAGAAAATTAAGTATAGTCTATTTATAATTTTTGTATTAAATTATTTAAACAATATATATTTTCTTTTTTTCTTTTCGTGTTAACCATTTAGACCTGTAGTCTATCAGCGTATAAACATATTATCAACTATAAAGTAATAATTTATCATAATGGACACAAATTTAATTCTAAAAAAATAACTCAATATGGAAAAATTCATTTTTATTTTCAAATTTATATAAATTTTTTTTTCAAAGCCTGAATTTAATTTCTTTAGTATAAAACCCAAAAAGAAAAAAAAATCTAATACTTAACAATGTATCTACATTTAAAATATTTTATAATATCGTTATAATCTTATAAATGTACACATAAAATTATCGTTGTCTATTCATATATATTATTGTAATATACGATATTTTTCTGTACATTTCATTATTTTATAAATGTATAAATGGTTACAAAAAATGGAATATATATTTATTTTATCAGCAATATTAAAACTAATAAAAATAGAATTGGGTTGATTTTGTAAGATTAAAATGAACTGAATGAATAAGTAATGAATGGGTAAGAACTTTTTTGAATTTGAAACTGAATATATTTATTAATAATTCATTTAATTTTATTATTTTAAGCTGATTTGTGAAAACTGTGTACAGGGACCATCCTTATAATTTATACCGAAAAATCCAATACGCTTCGTTTGTAAAATAATTAATATTTTAGACTAAATATTACAAACAGATTTTAGAAACTTATTGAATTTTAAAATTCATAATAACAGCATAAAAACAATATAATAGCAATTATAATTTTGATCTATTTTTCATAAGAAAATCACAATTAGAAAATAAATATATAATTAAACTGCAATTTTAAGGTTAATATAGTTTATATTGTTGATCTTTATTTTCAAAACAAACATACATGCAAATATATATTTTTACCATAACTATTAATTATAATTTTATACATGTTTTGACATGAATATGTCTTATTTATGGTAACTGATGACTGGCAAGTGTACCTTATACCTAAGTAAGTTACCTAACATGTGCTATGTGTATTCATTTTATTTAGCTACCTATGAATTTACTATGAAAATCCAATTGTGATAAGGAAATAGTTCTTTTCATCAGTTTGTGTTATGTATAAGACACTATACAGTCATAATGAGTATGCATGGATACTCTTTCTTTTTTTTTTTATTTACTTTCAATCAATCGACTCATTATATTTTATGGTTATTTAGTATTTTATTTATTAATATTTATGTAGTGTGATCAAATATTTTTGTAAACATACAACATAATTTTCGAAATTACCATGAAAAAAATAGTATGTAGTATGATAACGTCATTTTACCATAACAATAACTACATGTTTACATGAATCTAAATAAACACTTATAACTTAAGATTTCTGAAAATTATAGTTGCTTTGTTATTTTCCAGGTGTATTGCATAACACCAAATAGGTTTTAACTAGAAAATCTTAATGCTTTGTCTTTTATACTATAATGGAATTATATAATAAACTGAATTAAAAATCTATGGTCTATGGTGAAAATTCAAAATGAAAGTGTAGTACGAGTTTACGATACTTAATCCATCCTGCTTATAAGATAGCGCACATATATTATATTATTTATATATTTGAATATTGTATATAAGATATGCTTACAATTATAATATTCAATTGACACCGTAGAAACAATAATGTGTACCTATTATAAAATAAACGACTGGTTTATGTAATTTTTAGACATGGGCTCAGGAACTAGTAAATACTAGCTACTTGAGCTTATATTAAATTCGTTATAAGAAGTTATACCAGTGAGTTGGCATAAGACATATTATAATATATATAAGTCATGTTACGATGAGAAGACAGACATAGCCATATAAGTAACATAAGACCATTTGATGGATCGAATTTTCTCGTTCGAAAATTTAATGTGAAATCTATGTTAAGAAGAAAGTGTGTACTGTACTACTGTGTAGTGTATCTGTTTTTCTAAGTCCTAAAAATTCAACTAAATCAGGAAAATGAGAGATATTTATTCCAAATACCTAAAGGCAATGGATATAATTATTGTAACAATATATTCAGGAAGATTACATATAATAATACAATATTATTTAATTTTATTATTTACTCTAGCATAATTATTTAAATAACATCTTTATGTTATATTTTCCACGCAATAAATTGTAAATCAATAATAATGTTCAAATATACACATATTTTTAAAAATATCCCACCAAATATATAATTTCTTAAAAATATTTCAAATTTAACACTCAAACCGAACATCAAATAAATAAATATAGTTCATATTTTATAAATATATAAGCTGATATAAGATTCTGAGTGAAACGATAAATGTATTGGTTTTAACGTGTTTTTTTTTATTTTTTATTAGCTCTGTAGTGTGTACATAGTTTTGACCCGGAGTATTGGTTCGATATATATAAATTTGGTACTTTTTTGAATGGAAATTGTATTTATATTATACTTTGGTAGGCCTAGGAAAACACTTAATTATTAAATTCTGAATTTTAATATTATTCAACCTTAACTTAATATGTTAAAATAGGTGACAACTGATTTTTTTACGTTTAATTAGTAAAATAATAATAATATATTAATAGTGACTTATGGTACTGTTATTTTTTTGGTTCAATAAATAATGTTGTGTTCAACATAATAACATAATATTTGAAGATTTCTTAATTCACATTTATTTTCATTGGCAATGTCATACATCTCTAATTTATAAAAGATATGTGTGTGCCAGGTCAGATATAGTGATAATATATAGTAAAATATAGAAGTATTATATTTATATTAAATAAAATGAGTTAAAAATTTGTAATTATTCAATCAATTGATTGTTAGAATTATTTTATATTTTTATTATATTTTTCTACAAGATAAGTTCAACTTTAATAGAAAAATATATAAGATTATTTTTAGAACCTTAAAAAGTTTTTGTTGGAAAAAAATACGCTATTTTAAGTTTCATAATTTTCTTCATCCGCTCAGAGTCTATAAAATACAATATGATGATAAATAGAACATAAAGTATTTTATTATCAAAACGACCGATGTGGAAATCGTACGTGACTTTGGGTCTTTTTCATGAAAGCTTATTACAAAAATAAAATCCATCGAGTAGAACATTTAGGATAGGTAGATATTGCTGATATTATTTCTTGAGGATATGTCAATTTTATAATTTTAAAATATGTCCTTTAACCTATATATATATATCCTTTGCTATTATTTTATTTGTCAAAATAATGGTACATCTTTATTGAATTTTTGAAAATTGTTTATTTTTTGTTAATAAAAATTCAATATGAGATACTAAATTCATCATAAAATACTATACGTCAGCACGAACGAAGTTTACTGCAAACTCGGGTCAATTTTAATTATTTTTTTTTCCTGAAAATTAGGTACTAGAATATAATTGATTTTATATTGTCACTATTAGATACAATATGTTATTGTTCAACATATAACTTATGTTAATTTATATATTGTTCAAAATTATTTTTGAAACAATTGAAATGTAAACATGAAATGATTAAAAATGTAAACAAAGAAGTAATTCAGAAATAAGTAGTCATTAAAAAACCACCAATATTTCTTAATATTGTATATCCCATTGAATGAAATAATACAGTTAAAAAAGTTTTTACAAGTTAGGTTAAATTAAAAAATGCAAATTGCAATATAACTTAATCTTTTTAACTGTAAAAGTTAATATAAGAGTCAATAAAAATTAAAAGTAAATATTTTGAATAAGAAATAATTAAAAATTCACTTAATGTTACATAGCTATACATCTAACTTATCTATATAAGTTTATGAAATAGATATTTAATGCTTACATTTGAATTTGTATTATTTTTTTACAGTTATTAGTTGTATTTTAATCATTATAATATTATTATTTTTATTATTATCATTAGTTCTTTTCAAAAAATCTGACCAAGAAATAACAATTTACATATTATTTAGTTATTTTACCCATTTTAACTTCCTTAGAGGTTAAATTTTGGAAAATCCATTCTTAGCAAGTATTAACATCATATAACGAAACCACTGACCAAATTTCATATTCATAACTTTAGTACACAATGATGATTCAGTCAATCAGTCAAAATATGTTATTTTATATATAATATGTATATTATATATTATATAAATTGTAAATACAATTCCTGAAAATTGAAAATCCTATAATTTTGTTATAAATAAATATAATTGGTTAATAATAACCTAATATTGCTAAAAGTGAGTACTACCATTGATTTTGTAATCAATATCAATGGTTCTATTTTGTAAAATAAATAATATACTCGTAATGTATAAATGTTTTGACAGTAGGTGAAATACTTTATTTTTTTATTTTTATTATTTAAACATTTGAAAACTTCCTGGGAATTAAAACGAATTAAAAATGAAAGCTCACTCATATTTTATCTCATATTATTTCAAATTTAATATAAATTATCATAAATAAAATAAAACTAGAGCAGAACAACAACCATTATTAGCTCATCCCTCAACACGAGAAATTATTTATCTATGAAATATTTGATTTTTTTTCATGAAACTCGCATACAGCCATTATAGAAAACGTATTTCTAGAACTAGCTAGATTAATTTTAATGGTCTTGGAGTATTAAAAGTCTGTATAGGTATTTTATTTATATCTATACTACAGTACAATGTTGTAAAGAATACTTTTAAAAAGTATGATGGCGACTATATCCGTGTTTAAAATTTGCGGATGTATAGAACACCGTGAGAGACTGGTCAGGTAATATTATGATGTCGGTAAAACACTGAATAAACACACTTTAAATTAAGTAAAATAGTGGACTGTATTATAAAACATAACAAAACACTAATAATAACAATGCCCGGCCCGTTGCCGGCAGAACGCGATAATACGCGATTTAATACAGAACTCGGCCCGATGCCGGTAGAAACGCAACATACGCGATTAATACAATGAATTAAGTGATCCCGGTGATCACACAAAAGTAAAATAATCAAACGTATGGCTGACAGAGTTGCAACAATAAAAGTTGGCGCATGCCGGCATTTTATATTTGTAGCGCACGGTAAAATTCTAGAAATCACTCGGCTTCTACCATACAAACAATTTCGGACAATGTATTTAAGATACTACTCAAATACTAATAAACCATAAAGTATTAAAAATACCACTCAAAAACATTAAAAAAATATTCAGAATACTTTTCAAATAATTTTAGTTTTTTTTTTTTTTATAGCCTATAATGAACGTAACATAGTGTATAATATTTATATGAAACCATTAATACACATAGTCATTAATATTCATAAAAAAAAAAAACTAATCCACAAGTTATTAATGAATCTAATGGGATAACATTTACATAATATATTATTATTAAGTAGACTCTTTTTTACAACTGATATTATAAAGAAATAATAATAATATGACTATAAATATATATTTAGAGAAAACCCTTTGTTTGTTCCACAAATCTTCGACCATAGTTATATGTTACATAAACACTGATCAAAACTATAATAAATTTGAGTGGATAAGAATAATTATTGTTCAAAGCATATAGCCAATGTGTTCCATATAATTGAGTATTCAATACAAAAACAAGTATTTAAAATACATTCATCACTCCGTATATATAGAATCTAATACCATGGAAAATACTTAATGCTAAAATTATTTAAAAAAGTATTTGAATACTTTTACTCAAATACTTAACAACGCTGTACTACACGACCACTATACTATACCATGCTAATCAAGGATTAGTAATAAGTAATAAGTGTTATGTATTTAAATATACACACAATTATTGCTAAGATATAATTATACGGTATAGGATTGACCACATGCATACACCCATTTCAATAACAGTTTTCATAATAATTCCAAATTATTATGGTCCAATGTGCTATTGTAACTTTGAAAGCTGAGATGAATGGACACTAGTCTTTTCATAGATAATAAACTCATATACAAGTATTTAAAAATAATGCACATGATGGGATTTAATTAAGCTGGTTCCTTCGGTAGGTATTTAATATGAACACAATGTTCTGTTGTTTGTTACGATTGTATTGTCCCTCAGCAAAGAAGGGTTTATTTTTCTTTCTATTTGTCAACACGAAAAAAGCTTTTAATCCTAATAGTGTACTTTCAATTTCTTTGAACCTAATTATAACAAACTTACTTTCTTCACGTTTTTGTATACTTTTGAATTGGTTGAAAAATTATTTCTGGAAAAATCCAATATACCTAGACAAATTAAATATACTTCAAAAAGGATAAATCATTTGATAATATTTTAATATGACAAAAACAAAACATATTTTCTTATTACAAATAATGGATTTTGAATTCCACCATAATATAATAAGTATATATAGTACCTATAATAATTTATAAAATATAAACTCACCTATACAAATTAATTGAAATAAAAAATTTTTCCAAATCAGCACTCATATATAGTTACCATGAAATGTAATATAAGAAAACATCAAAAAATCCTATTTACTCTTGAAAATTACCTTTTCAAAAAATTAGCTTCAAAAAACTTATATTATTTAACATGATTTGCTGTGTATAATATTATTATTAACTTAAAATCTTATGTTCAATAACTATAACCTAGTTAAAATAATTATATAATCAGAATTTATCTATCCTTTAAGACATCTATTCGAAATATTTAAAATAATCAGGGTAAACTCATTTTCATTTCAATCTTATAGCATTTTTAATTTATTTTAATAAAACGTCTAAAACAATAATTATTAAAATCTTCCATGTATCAAATAATTCTAACTTAACTATGCAACTTTTTTTAAAATTACTTATTTAGTAGATATACTTAATTTTTTTTTTTTACAATAATTATTTAAAATATTTCAAATAGGTATCTTATAATAAATAAACGTATTATCATAAGTTAATTATTCTAACTAGCTTATAGTAATCGAATAATATTAGATTTTAAACTCAAACTATTATACACAGTGATTGTGTATAATCTAAATAATTTTGAATTAATTTTATGGAAAGGTAATTTTTCAAAAATAACTAGGATTTTTTTCGATATTTTCATCTATTACATTTCATAGAAACTACACGATGAGTACTCGTTTGGAAAACTATTTTATTTCAAATAATTTTTTTGGTAGTTATACGTATGCGTATAACGTATACGTTATACGTATAGATTCATATATATTCATATTCATGTATATTCATATTTTTAATATATATATAATATACATTATTATTCAAATCATTTCAATTACTCACT
Organism: Chaitophorus viminalis; assembly: GCA_025469195.1. NCBI lineage: Eukaryota > Metazoa > Arthropoda > Insecta > Hemiptera > Aphididae > Chaitophorus > Chaitophorus viminalis. The sequence goes on along the minus strand of JAIPRK010000041.1, from coordinate 433,653 downwards.
AGAATTTTCCGATTTAAATATTCTACAATTATATTTTCACTCATCTAAACGTTAACAATGAAAACAAATGGTTTAATACCATAAATATCTTATAACATAAATTGTCAATTAAAGTTGTGGTAAATCGTTCTGTACGTGATATAACTCGTAATTTTAAGCGTAACAGCATTTTGTGAACATTATATTATCTATCATACAATTGTAATCTTCAACACATATTACACGCATAGGACTGTAAAATACTTCTTTTTCAATTGCATTTTGTATCTATCTACACCAGTTACAATAAAAATTTAACAATTTTAAATGACATTCTTAAGATTTCTGATACAAGAATAGTAGATATTCTACGAAGTATATACATTATACCGTCAATCACTTAGAGTACATTATGAACTCATCTCTAGAGGTAAACATTCAATTTACTAAGTGTGTATGATTATTTTGAAATAAAAATAAATTGAACTTTTTTTTTCTCTAAATTTTACAAAATCATAAATGGAAAGGTGTAAGGTCTTAAATTAGTAAAGAAATAATAAATTGTACTATTTTTAATTTGAACAAATAGTTATTTTATTTATTTATTTGTTTTATTTTATACAGGCCAGACCAAATGTATTCCTTTTTTGATCATTCAAATATATTTGTATATTATATACGCTATGATTTAATAATCTTATAACATTTAACACAATATAACGAATGTGGAATTAAATTAAATATTATTGTTCTTGTTATGTAATGAAAATATCATATTTTCCTACGGAAGATCTGTAACATATTAGTAGCATCATATTTGGTGAAAGTAGGTATATAAAGTGTATAAAATATTAATATTACACTTAAATTTTTTTTTTCTTTCTTAAAATAAATGATACATTTTACGATGTATATAAATGACAAATTGTATATTTGTTATTATATTGGATGACTAGAAAACCCCGATTGGTTTTAATGATATCTAGAATTTAAAACTATATACATATTTAATAATGTGCCAATTTAAAATTGGATGATTGAAACTCAAAGGTTACAATAAATCTTCTGCATAAGGCATAATTAATTTAACTGTATATGTTTATAACATTCATGTGAACCGGTTACTAAAAATATAAACCTTTTTCTGTCTTGTATAGTGGTCAGTAGACATCATATGGTACCATTTAATGGGTTGAAACATCCTACATGATGCATATTTATCCTTTCGTATCATGTAAACGAATCATCACCAAATCGCATTGAAACGTTATTAACAAACTATAGGTATTCCATGACGATATACATTTGAACCTACTGTACCATCATAAGCTATAGAATACATGATGATCACTATTCAAACAGCAACCATCTTAACTTCCAAAATATCTCTAAAACGCTTCATGGAAATACAGCTATACCTTCTGTATACAATTTAAGAAAATCCGATGAATTAGTTGAGTATTGTGTATACTAAGTAGAAGAAAAAAAAACGATGAGATAGATAAGTTTTTCGGGCTAGAAAATTGTCATTGACGTATTATCAAACAATTTGAAATACGATTCTGAAAACTTTCGTTTATTGGAGCATTTAAATAAATATATTTAAAATGTAAAATTATAAATAGTCTTTATTTCAATTATTCAATTAGCATTCTACCATTTCTCATACATTTTTCATAAAATAAAAAAAAAATCCACTTAACTATGATTATAAACGTTATATTGAATTTTTCAAACGTTTTTATTAACTGAGATATGTTTAGGGATACGCAACCTATGAAATATATAAATTAAGCTTCTCCAATTTATTAAAGTAAATGGTAGTTTCTTTTTAAACAAGCAATATTATTTTTAACGAATATCGAAACAGTTATAATTTGTATATATAATTCTATACTTGGAAAAAATAATTTTTATCATGCATCATATGATTTCAGTCTTCTTTTAAATAATTAGTATAATTTATGTTTTTCAAATGAATAATATGTCATTATTAGTGATCATAATCTCATCATACAGTAAGAAACTTTATTTTATCAAAATTATTAAAAATTATAGTCTACACCAACATTATATTTATTCAGTTTTAATAAACATGTATTTTATAGTTGTTTGAATTTTGTAAATAAATTATAGCTTATAACACATGAAAATAAAATAATTATTTTTCTTTTGTTCTGTTTTATTCATCCCACCTGAAATTTAACTTCCCGTGATTTGAATTTTGGGCAAGTCACTTAGAGGTGATGTGTAAGTTGTATAGTAATTTGTTGTTTTTCAAATCTCAAACCAATTAAATATCATATTCAAAACACGATCTGGCTAGATCGTAATAATTATTTATTCAAACTCATATTTGCTAAATTTATTATTCCTGTTAAATTGGCCTTTTAAAAATTAACATATATAAGATATTGCAATAAATTTTATTATATTATAATAATGCATGAATTCGTATAAATTTATTTTATCATTTTATAAATAATAAGAATATACATTGTTAATTTAGATTTTTTAATAATTATTCATTTATAGAAGATTTTGAGAAAATATTACATGAAATAATGAAACCTTTTATAACCTTCGACCAAACTAAAATTAATAAATTAATAATAAACAAACTATAAAATATGTTTCTCTAAATTATTAAATAACATATTATTTAAATCACTACTTTTAATTAAATCAAACAAAATTAACCAATAACATTTTCTTTTTTGTATATAAATGAATGTTATAAAATATATATATTTAAAAAAATTGCAAAACATAAAACTTTTAAATTTGTCACAATATTACTATATTTGTATTGAAAATTAATTTTCTCAAAGTTTTGTAAAATTCAAATTGTATACCTAGTAAACTTATGGAAATAAAAAACATACAGTTGAATACCTACGTAGTATTGCATAATTAGTAAAAATATTATTTATTTGTAAAATCAAGTGTGATCAAATTATATACTTGTATAATTGTGTAATTAATATTTTTACAGCTCATATTATATTTATGAAGAAAATTAGTGTTTTCCATTGAACTAACCACCATAATAAACAAATTCTAAATGTATCAATGTAATTGCTTTTTATATTTTTATTACTATACAACCCCATGTATGCAATTTATCACTAAGCTTAAAATTAAAAACAAAGAAATTAAAAATATTCACCACAAATATGTTTGTGTTAATAATGATCCATTTGAAATGGTTACATAATAGAATAAATATAAACACAAAAATAGTACAATTTAAATGTATACATTTTTTTTTTTAATTTTTCTTAATATATTGATACAATTCATTATATTAACAAAATATTACATAAGAAAGCTTTTCGACTACTATAAAAAAATAGTTATGCGTAAAATTAGTCCTACTAATGATTATACGATACTTCTGAAAACATATTATAAATTAGAATCTATTGATTTCATTAATAGTATATTATACGTTAGGTACCTATCACATGATATTATACCTATCTGTTTCTATGATTATTTTCTAAAACTTTTTATTTGTCTGTTTAATTATTTTGATTATTAAGCATACTAATTCCATTAAAATATAAATATGTAATTTTATTGAAAAGTTTCAACAACAAATATTACTGGCTATACATACTGTTTATATTATTTTACATTTATTATTAGTAGATACCATAAAATCCACTAACTTTATAAATAATTAACGTTTTTATATGGTTGCAATTGTTTGACTTCATAGTTATAATATTTACATTTTTGTTATAACGGCCAAAAAGTAATTTAAAATTCGACAATACAAACTGAGATTATAAAATCTCGATCTTCATTAAATAACGGTTATTTATATTGTTTTCAAACAAATAAAATTATTTGATTGTTGTATAAAAGCATTTTTAATATTTAATTGAGGTTACTAAAAATACATGGTTAAATTTCATTATTACTACGTAGTTTGAATTACCAAAACGCGTAAAATAATTAACCCAAGATATACTTTGAAGTGCGGAATAAAGCGTCCCACTTTACATATTTTTACTTGTAAAATTTTAATACATTTTGAGTACACGTAGTTTAAAACAATATAATTAACAGCGAACCGAGTTACGTATATTTAAAAGTATTTATGATTTATCTAAAACAATGTAGATCAGTATTGTTTTGGATTCTAACTTAAATAGAAATAAACCATTTGACTAAAATGTACGTGATTTTTGGTATACAATTTTTTGAATAGAAAGTATAGAGTCATCCTAAACTTTTACATGACATTCGGAATCTGTTTATGACTATGATTCCCTCTTTGGTTTTATAAAAACATCAATACTTTCGTAATTAAATTTAAGTTATCAAACAAATGTATTAGCTACACGACGCACTTATGGTACGCTTGAGTAAGTTTTTGTTATATTATAAACATCGAACCCGTGTGATTTACTCAGATGTGTATAGGTACTGATATTGTTAACGGATGACTATTGTAGTAAACTATATTTCGTCTTGAAATTTCAAAGTAGCAAAATATTTACGTAGCCATACCATTATGTGGCTTTAGAAAACAAATAATTTGAAAAATGTATCTTTTTACACAGACATATTATGCACAACTGCTATATTTTTGTTTTTAACCCAGGTATAAAAGGATTTGCCTGAAACCGTGTAGTATAATTTTAGTAATAGCTTTAGAATATTAAACCTCTATTTAATCGGTTGATTAACCTTATATACCATGTATTTTGAACACGAATAAACCATAATAATATATTATGCATTATGTATGTTTATAAATTAAAAATGAATGCGTTTACGGGTCATTATGCATCAAATTCGTGTCGTGGTTCTCACGTGGATTGTTTTTTGGCTAGAAGTAAGTACTGAATACTATTAATATACGAACAAAATTAAATGCATTAGGTGTTAGATCGTTGGATGGTAATAAGAATTTCGACTACATCCATCAATTATTCTCCAAGGATTACTCCCGGTATCGCTAATTGTATACTATTAGTGTTATTTTTATAGTCTGCTTGTTTGTACTTTATTAGAATAATTAATTTAGACTGTTATAATACGGTTATTCATACAACAATTTTATTGTGCAATTGATATAGTTTTTTTTTTTCATTATTTTTTATTTTATAGCATAGTTTGAATATAATTCTAAAATCCGCACAAAAACATCCGTTGGGTAAAGCATTTCAAGTAAAATGTTCATAACATTGAAAAGGCTAATTTTTATTAATTTGATTTTTGGACATATTTATATTTCTGACTACCAATAAATAACATGGTTTTATAAAATAAAAACCCGTTTATTTAATTTTGATTCTAAGAATTTATTGTTTTTATTTTTATTTTTTTTTATGACGATTTAAATTAATAAATTATGATTTTTTCTACCCTACTATTTTACATACGTCTAATGCATTTTAAAACAAAACAAAAGGATATACATTATTTTTATTCTCACATATACAATTTGTAGTTAATAACATAGAAAAATTGTTTATATGGTTTGCAATTAATTAGTTTGACATTATTAAAATAAACTTAAATTAAAGAATACAATATGTTTGTTAATTGTAGTTTAAGTGTAATAAATTTAATTCATAGATATTACTACCAAAATTTTATTATTAAAATTTAATTACAGAACCATAATTTCAAATGACTATGCGAGTTAAATATTATCAATCAAAATCGAGTATTCTTGAATTCATCCTAAACAAGTAAATAACTTACTCATCTTTAGTTATTTACTTATCATTGATATATTATAAGACAATATAGTGATAAATTATTATTATTCACTTTCTTTAGAATAATTATTTTTTAATAAAAGTCTTATAAACGTTATCATAAATATATAAGTAATATAACTTTTGAGTATTTCTTTTACTTAATTTTTTTTTTTTTTTGTCTTGATACAAGAATTATTAGTTATTGTCATAATAACACTTATTTTTCCAATAATAAAAATAAGAAAATATCCACCTGACCCCTACTATTGAAGGATCATTTCTTAAGCCGTTGACTTTGCAAGATATGAGAATTCCAATAATTATGCTACATAATTAATAATGATAATATTTTACAATAAACCTATTTTATTATTATATTATAATACAATTAAGAACTATTTATATACAATTAATAATTTTGTTCCTTCGAGTAATAGTCTATAATTTATTAAGTGTATTTATTTTAATTCTTAAATAAGTATTTTTGTTCTTCAAATTATGTGATTAACCGATAAATAAAATTTTTTTAAACTATATTGGTCTAACAAAAACTTAAACATCTGTTTACTTTCTTAACAAGCTTTATTAATTACTTTTAAACACTTTTTTTTTATTCAAATTTTGTTCAACATTATAATATATAAGAAGATAATATATGTATCTAAAAAATTATAATTGTATCAATACATTTAGTTAATATCAATAAATATAAATTCTGGTAAGAAGGTAAAGTTAATTATTATGTATAGGTATGTATAGTTTCAAAGTATGGTAAATTTAAAATAAAATAAAATTTATTTTATGTTGAATATAATAATATATGTTCTAAATTCAAAATTCTTTATATTACTTTTACAGTTATATTAATTCAATTTTGATAACTTTTTACTTTTTCAGAAAAAATTATTTTATTTTGGTGTAAATATTGAATGGCTTTTTTTTCAAAACCATATATTCCCAAAGAACTTTAATTGACGGAAAAACTTATTTTTAAGTTTATTACTTCATCAAATCAAACAATACACTCTTAGATTTAAAACTAAAATTAAAAGTAGTAAGATAGACGAGTAAGTTGAGTCAGTAATCGGTGAGTACTTAAGTATAAGTTTTTCTCTAATTATAATTGGTAGTGGTGACGGAAAATGAGTTTGAAAAATAGTTTCAAACTTGCAGATATTTAAAAAAAGTTATATTATAATTGTATGGTTTAGATAATATTTAGAAATTAGTGAAAATTTATGAACCATTCTGTTTACAAGCTCAGATTTGAAGGTTGGAGTCGGTGATACTTATTATAATAAATTAGTAAAAAATTATAATAATTTACATACATAGGCGTATTCGTTTGAACTAAAAATATTTCACAGTAATTTTTTAATAATTGATCTCTAATTTTGTAATTCAATATTTTTAACTAAGAATTTATATACTCAAAACTCGGTACTAAGTTGGGTTATGAACGTCATTCGATGTATATCTTCAATCTTGGCTTCCTTCTCTTCAAACAATTTCATAAAATTTATAATGTGTTTATAACTCAATAACTCAATAGACTTTTTAAAATACATGTATGTTTCTTGGAAATTTTGAATACATTTAGTTATCCTAGCAAAGAGTATGTGCTTTGGAAGTAAAATAATTATTTTACCGGCAAAATGCTTTTGGTTGAAATACATTAACCAAATTAAATTAAAAACATTGTGACATGAAAATGTAATAATATAAAACCTAAAAATAATCGAAATCAAAGGAAAACTTACTTCTAAATATTGTTTAACATATATTTAAGTATATATTTAAAATAGGATATTTAACTCAACTTTATTCCCTCACTATCTACACCGGCAAAACGTTTTTAATGCAATGCACAAATACATATTACTATTTATCATCAGAACAGTTTCTTTTTATCTATAATTTATTGTTGTGTCATATTTCAAATAATATTTTATTTTATATGTTTTCTAAATATCGATTTACGTATCAGATAGTGCCAATCTTTTCCAACTGGTTTTGTTTATCTTCTGCAATTTCCGTTCCACATTTTTATTTACTCGCAATTTCCGAAATAATTATCGTTGTATGTCAGTCAAGTCAACTTAGTTCCCCTTTAGTATATAATTTGTCCCTTAGACCTTGACAAACAACAAAGTCTATTTTATCTTTTATATCTATACAAAACAGTTATTTTCTAATGATATATTTTTCATATTGTTTATTATGTTTTTAATTTTAGAATGTTTTTATGAAATAATGGCAGTTGCAGTATTGGTTACCCAATACTTGAACGAAAAATATTTCATAATTCACGTTAAATTTCATAAAATCAATGTTTTCCTTATTTTTTATAGAAAAATAAATTTCCGGATTTTTTTCCGAAATAAAGTACCGAATATGAGCAAATTACAATAAAGGTATATTATATGGAAATCAACACTTTCGAAATTAAACATAATGGAAACATTGATGCTGTATTAACTATTATAGAACTAACTAAAATTGCAATTTAAAAATATTACCGATATTGTACATTCGTACACCAACGATAATGCACATTTATATTAATTGTATTTGTAGATCAAAAAGAATTTACTCCTTATTCCTTACTGATTACAGCCTTTCACTTATATGATAACAATAAGTTGATTCATTTATATTTTCATCAGTAAATATAATTAAATCATTTAATACTTCTTCAATAACTATGAAGTTATTCTGAAAAAATATTTGTCAATTTATCAATTTGTCTTTAAATCATATGGTTTTGTAGTTAAGTCTATAAAACTCATCCGATTGAGTTAAATTTATCTTATTATAGTTAACATTAATTGTATAAGTTAAACGTATAGGTATAAGTTTTTGGTATCATTATATATTATTTTTTTTTATAAATATAAACTGATTCATTCGACCTCTTTTAATAATATATTTGAAAGAAATAATAAATTGGTATCGATAAATACTATCATTTTATGATAAAATGATTTTAGAAGTACAAAAGATCGTCTGTTAATTTGCCCATAAACGGGAATTCGCCCAAATGATTATTTCTGTATATTCTATCGTCCAAAAACCCTATATGTACGACCCGTATGTAGACCTAAAATGAGTTTTTGGGTAGTTCACCTAAGTGAATGACTTGATCGTGTATCCAATAGCATTAATGTTATTAAGTTTTACCCAATAATAATATTACCAACTGCGTAAACAAGTCTGTATTTTATACCATTACCTCCCCATCACTTACACACCATTTATGATCACTAGCAGGTCTTTCTACTTCCTAGTACTTGGTTTTCACCACGCACATAGAAAGAGTACACCACTTGATTGTGGATGTCCACTCGGTCCGCACGACCACATATAATATATAAAATGGAATACGAGAAGTATGATGGTTCACGCAAAAAAATCAGAATTTTCATATAATTTTTGTCATTATTATAAATGGTTAATTTTTTTAAGTGATTTCGCTAACATTTGTACGATTTACATTTAATTTACAAACTATAAACAGCTTTTCGGTTATTTTCACATAAACTAAATAATCAACGGATCAATATTTCGTTAGTTACACAGCGTGGGTTTTTAAACTGTGAAATTTACGCAGTTCAAATGACAAACTTTAAGGTAATATATAACTGCTACCGTTTACGCGGTTTTTTTTTTATTTTTTTACTTAACTTAACTTTGTTCTTGCTTTAGATTAAACATAGAATTTTTATTATTAAATATTAAAGTTACAAAACTTTACTGTTTTCTCGTTTAGTTTATATTTTATTGTTCTAAAAAGTGTTTCATATATTCAATAAATAACAGGTTTTTGAATATCCGTAGTTATTGCACAAATTATCCATACGTTTCTCGTGCACAGTGAAAATAGTGGATGACGAACGCTACATATTTATGATCATGATATCCAATGTCTCCAAGTATTTGTTTTATTCAGATTTACTATTGATTTGATGACACATACAGCAATGGTTATACAATAACCATCTTAAAGTTTGTCATTTTACTTTAATATAATTGATAACCATTAACGCAATGAATGGCTTTTCTTATTATAATCATTCACTAGATGATGCTTTATTACTTGTTTCTTTGAAATCTGTAGTCATTAACTAATGGTGGCTTTTACAACATTAAAATATCTGTTTCATGGCGTATTAATTTAGTCTAACAATATTAAATTAATATTATCTGACATTTAATTTTCAATATTTACTATGAGGTATTGAAACATCACCAGTACAACACGATGGTCTCCTCAAAAAATAAAAATAATAAAATTAATGTTCAAGGAAAGAAATAAAATAACCATCCTAAGAACTTTTGTTAACACCATTCAGGCATGCAACTTTTTGACCGATTACTCAATTCGTAACATATAACCACTCAAAAAAAAAAAAAAAATACGATGTTGTTTGTGTGATTTGAAAAAAGTTTGTGAGTGGTCGGTCAAGTGGAAGGAAAATATTATAATAGATGAACAACAGTGGTTAAAAAAAATCACCGAACTTGAAAAAATCCTAAGGTAAAAGATGTGAAATTTAGAAAAACATTTAGAGCATATTATGTGTAACCGCATGTACCTTATCTTTTTTATCAACTCATTTTTCTTAAGAATAGCCCTAAAGATATGATGAAAAATAGTTCAATAATTCACCAATCTAATAATATACAGCATTTTTCAATGAAATAGTTGATGTTAGTTGATGAGAAATTAATTTATGCCTTTTTGTGAAGACCGCTAACAGTTAGCAGTTCAATATCATATTTCAGCAATGTTTCATGGGAACATGTAATATTGCATTTTAAGTTGTAATTACGTTATTGTAATAATGTGAACGATATATAATGTTTGTAACTGCTCTCATCCAGGCAATATGGCATAGATGTTTTATAGTGACAACTATAGTAATATTAGGTATCAAGAAACATCAATGAAAATAATGTAATTCATAGTAATGTAACTACAACGTGATTATATTGTATTAAAAAGTCTATTAACAATCAATGGAATTGAAAAAAAAAAACATCGCTTTTATTTGTCCGAGATTCGATCTTACTTAACTAACATTCCTAGTATTCCTAAAGAGACGACTACCTAACTTACCGAGCTATTGTATAAAATACTATGCATAATATATGTGAGGAAGAATACCTTTTAATAGCTGATACATTTGTTGTATTCAATTAAATGTAGTACAATTTTTTTTATTGTTTTCACACATATTTTTCCTTGTTGAAAGAAAAATTACAAATTATTATTCCTTTAATATGATGTTTCGTCAAAAGTATGATAATTATTAGTAGGTAGTATATACAATGAATATATGTATACAAAAAAGAACTGGTGTGCCTTGCTTTGCTGTACAGTTGGGGGTGGAGTGTACCTCGTTTATAGGGTAGGTCATTATTACAATGGATTTGTTAAATTTGAATGCAATGATAGATCTTATTATATACGAATAACGATTCTGAAGGGAGTTAATATGTTTGTCTAAAATGTGTATATAATAATATAGTATTTTATATTTAAATTGAATTATAATGCAATTTCGTAAAAATTTAAATTTAAAACAGTCATAAAATTTTTCCCCTTTAGTCTGGTAGCATTTTTTTTATATATTTTTGAAGTTAAACTTATGGACTACCTAGTGTTAAAGTTTTGAATCTTAAGTATATACAGAAAAAATTTCATGAATTTTTATCTACAAAATATCTTGCAAATTATCGTGATTTTTATACATTTTATATAAATTTTAACTTTATGGGCTTATAAAAAAAATTTGAGTGAAACGATCTCCGATATTTTTTAGTTACAATTAGTATAACTTATAATTAATCCTTTAATACATTTTCGAGAGTTTTCGGAAAGCCAAAAAAATTTTATAGATATTTAAAAAAAAAAAAAAATTACAAAAATCGAAAATTTAAATTGTCTATAAATAAGTCAAAATATGTCAAAATACTTTGAAAACTTAACCATGTATAGAGAACACCAATATAAAGATTTGGTGAAAATTTTATGTTGTTGCGAAATTTTTGTTTTTGAGTTAGAGCATTTTAGAAAAACCGATATGATTTGTCAGTCTAGAATTTTCTATATTATATTATATTTTACATGTAATTTTATGTCAATATTCGCTGTTCAAACGCTTATAAAAAAAATTGTGCATATGGATTTTGATGATTTTTGAATGACAATAAAACTATTTCTGTGAAATATTCTATTAAATTTTCAAGGATTTTGTATTAGTCAATTTTTTTTTTTATCACCGATTATAAAAAAAAATGTAAATAATTCGAATTTTTTAAATGCCTATAAGTGGCTTAAAAATCAATATAATATTTTGAAAAAAATATGACATAAGGAAATGCCTATATTAACAACTGGTGAAAATTTCAAGTTTCTACGACTTATACTTTTTGAATTATAACAAATATTTAAAATTGTTTGTCGATAAATCGCTATTTTATGCAATTTCGTAAAAATTTAAATTTCAAACGGTCATAAAATTTTTTCCTTTTGGTCTGGTAGAAATTTTTTTAAAGATTTTTGAAGAGTAGCTTATGGATAACCTAGTGTTAAAGTTTTGAACCTTAAGTATGAACAGAATAAATTTATGAATTTTTATCTACAAAGTATCTTGCAAATTATCGTGATTTTGATACATTTTATATAAATTTTAACTTTATGGGCTTATAAAAAAAATTTGAGTAAAACGATCTCCGATATTTTTTAGTTACAATTAGTATAACTTATAATTAATCCTTTAATACATTTTCGAGAGTTTTCGGAAAGCCAAAAAAATTTTATAGATATTTAAAAAAAAAAAAAATTACAAAAATCGAAAATTTAAATTGTCTATAAATAAGTCAAAATATGTCAAAATACTTAGAAAACTTAACCATATATAGAGAACACCAATATAAAGATTTGGTGAAAATTTCATGTTGTTGCGGTTTTTCGTTTTTGAGTTAAAGTATTATAAAAAAATGTAGTTTGTAAAAACGTGATTTTGCATAAAATTTCCTGTTTTTTCGTAATTTTTTAACGTTTTTTCGATTTTTGCAAAAAGTATTTAAAAAGTTGGATTTTTGACTTACCCAAGTACCATCTACATTCATTTTCCTTTCAGAAAAGTTGCTGTATAAGTAAATCGAAGCATTTTTACCACAAAAAAAGTTGTCATCAGGCACAAAAAAAAAAAAAAAAACACATCATTGTAAAATCAATAGATGCCATCACTCCGTTCAGAATCTAAAATAAATAGCTATTTAAATTTTATATTATTTAAAAAATATGTGTATATATGTATAAAAAATATATAAAAAATGTATTATCATAGAAGTCATAGTTGAAAAATAATATCACAACTATTATATTATGTATTTTTAATTTAAATTTACCTACTGATGAATTTATAATTTTAAACTGGTTGTATCATATATATTTAATTATAATCAAGGCTAAATATTTATTTAATTTACTATTTATTTATGGACTTGTATATATTGTTTTAAGGGGATTGTAAGTCATGGTCTTTTGTCTCTATTTATCACATGCGCAACATAGGCAGAAAACTGATATAAATTTGTAGTGAAGTATTCTTTAGATTGACTTTCCCATTTTTTTTTTTAATGTTGTACTAAATATACCCAAACATTTACTCTTGTTGATTTTTATATTTTCACTTTGTTTGATTTTATTTTGTTAAATTTCCGGAGACAAAATCAAAAAAGTGGGAAAATCAACCTTAAATAGAATTAATTAACGAAATCAAATCAGTTTTCAAAATTCTTAAGGCATTAGTTGAACGATTGATGCATTGGAAATTAAAAAATGTCTAAATTCCTATGTTGCGCTTGTGATATTACGTATACAGAAAAGTATTACTACAAATAAATAATCTAATAGTTCATTATTTATAAATATTATAATTTCAGCTGTATTAACTTTCTAAATAAATAATTTTAAATAAAAATTAAACTAGAAACTCTTTTAAAAATATTGAATACCCTGAATGAATGACATTAATAGTATACAGAATTAATCATAGAAAAGTAAAATACATGCACTACAAAGTAAAAGACCTTGGACATTTGTAGTGGTTGCTAATTGATAGGCGTTCGTCTAATAAAAACTTTAGGTGGCGACGTTAACAGAAAAAAGTGCATATATGTACTATTTCTATAAATCAATTTTTTAGTAAAGTGGCATTTATATTGATTCGGAATGTGGCTCTCACGTAAATAATAAACAGGTAACCACAATATTATTATTCGTTTACTTATAAAAAATTAATTATCGGCAACACATATGAGATATCAGTATATCACATGCATATAATTTGATAATATTTGCTATGAAAAACAAATTGAACATTCTGGCAAAGTTTTGCAATTTCCCTTGCACAGTGATAGTTAAGCCCCAAGCGATATTAAACATTGATCATGTTTGTATAATTTAAGTTTAGTCACTGTTGTTACAATAGTATAATATTGACGTACATACAATTATAAAAACAAATCAAGTACGAGTTGTTATTATTTTATTAAATTGGTTTAATTTTCACTATTTAAGTATACTTAAAAATGCATAATGGTCAATTAATTTATATCATTCTACCTATCCAGTATATTAATTATTGTATGTACGTTTTTTAAATATGTTGATATAATTTTTTGTATAAAGTATTAATTTCTAAAGTATTAAAATAATATATATATATATATATATATATATATGTACCTATATCAATTAATAATACATTTTACACTATTTTAAAGTTCATTTCCAAATATAAAAATTACAATTACAATAAAGAAGTATACATTATGAGTTATTATAGTAAGTATAAAATTTTTATTTTCTAATAAATAATTAATAATTAATTATAATGACCATAATTTGTTTGGTAAATGAATAGTTATTATCATATGATTAAACACAATTTTAGTTAAATAATACTCTTAAATATAATAACGTGTTGGTGCTGATTTTTTTATTCAAGGTTATGAACATTTATGATTTTATAAAACATCATGTTTTATTTTTAAATAAATAAAGAGAGTAAAAAAAAAAAAATACGTAGACCATTTTTGTTTTTTTTATGACCAAATGAGAACCGTCCATCACAAAAACCTTTAATAACATCAATTTGATAAGAATCACTCTTGAAATATTTAACGAATGTGATGTGAATTATTTGATATAATATGTTATGTATGCCATAGTTAACCGTACTTTAAAATAATATTTCATTGGTCATCAAATATATATATATATATATATATATATATATATATATATATTACGCTATTATTGATGATACATTCAATGTACAATTTATTTTCCTAAATAAGTGCTACCCATATTACAGTTTTATATTAGCTTAATGTTCATCATCTCCTAATCATTGCTGGTAAAGTTATTATTTTTATTGATGTTAAAACAAAATTTAAATTTTAAATAAAATTAAAAATATTCCAATAGTTATTGTAACAAGAATGCATAAAAAAATACTCAATATCGGGAGATATATGCTATAAGTTTATAACACTTATAACCTTATCCAACTTGTAAAGGAGGACGCGTTTATTCTTTCAAATTTTGTGATACGATCTTGTTATAAGTTATTCAATTCATGAAATATTTATTTAGAGATAAGACAATATTGATGTAATACTGACGTGTTTCGATTATGAAAGTTTTAAAAATGTTTAAACCATCTCTTTCAGTGATCAGAATAATTAATGTTACCGATTGGGTGGTAAATGACTTGTTTTTATGTTTCACCATCAACACTGTGCAGAGGTGATAAAAAATAATATACATAATTACACTGTGAACGGAATTCACTTTCATGAACTTTTTCAAATGACCGGCCATTGTTGCTGCACGTTCAGAAACTTATAATCAAATTCAATTTTCACCATTACTTGTGATAGATTTCGATTCGGCACGTGCAAGTCTAGTATTTTACAGTTGTGCATTTCTCATGACGTACACTCATAATTTATTTATTTATCACACCACCGACCTATCGTGGGAAGCACTTAGTGTTCCCGAGTGTTTAGTTTGAGGACAATTTAGTAAAGCCATTAATAGTTTCTTAAACCGAATTAAGTACATTTATTAGTTATCAAATCTGCTCCGTTGTTATTCAACTCCGCATAAGCTCGGACATTCAGACCACTGTAGTGGTGCGCGTCTGTTTGTATATTATGTGTGTGCGCTTATTTTATACAATTCATTCTTACTTTTATTTTTTATTTTTCTCGCAACTTTGATGGAGGTAAAAGAAAACCAACTGGTGTGGAACAATAGTTAACGTGATTTCAGAAATATAGTGGACAAAATCGTGTTATGGGAGCTGAGAAATAATTTTAACATTTGAACGTTATTCTCCTTGAATCCGTGACAGCAGTGCGGTGCAAGGAGATTCAATTATTTTCGACGCGTCAGGAATTCGAAAATTTTAAATGGCACATTTTTTTCTCGTCCCTTCTCCTGTGCTCATGGTTGTGCCTTGATTGCCCTCCCACCCCGTCTACTTCAGCTTAACGGCAAAACGAATTTATAGCAGCCGTCTACTCGCACCGATCCCTCCGGTCCGGGCGGCGCCTGTGTTCACCGTAGTTTTCGTGGGTGTATTATTACATTTATCATCTGCGCTCGTCAACTTGGAATAAAACAGTTTTCACTGACTAGACCGCGTAAGACAAATTTTTACGTCACACGTTAAACGCAAAATAAAGTGTAACGCACGCACCACCACCAGCCACCACAACCATGTGGAGTCTCGCTACCACCGCCCTGCCACGACTAAACAGGCAGAATGGCGCCATGTAATTAAATTTGCCGATGTACATGTGTCTCAGTCAAAGTTTAGATTCGAAATAGTTCTCCGTAAGAAACGTTGTAGCGTGGAATTGGTGCTCCACGAGCACGGCCTTATACGAATTACGAACGTTGCGTCGCAAAAACCGCCATGTCGACAAAATTGTTATTTTGCTGTGTGAATTGCGATATAGCTCTCCTATACACGACGTTTCCTTTCCTTGTACCACAGTTTTCTCAGAAAAACCGATTTAAATAAACGGGTCGACTTTAATATAGGTACAATGCGACTAAGTTCAGTCATAAACGAACTCGTATATGTATACTGTTTTCCCAGTAATATAACTAATAATTTCGTTTACGTTTCATCAGTTATTCATTACTAATATACTTTTTATCTGAATAAACTAAAAAAATACGTTCCTCGTTGCCCTTGGAATTAAAAAAAAAAAAGTTTTCTCTTATATAACACATACAGTTATTACCTACTATCATTATTATTTTGTGTGGTTAAACTTTGTAGTTATAGTACATAGTTCATGTCAAAATAATCAATAATTATAGACCATAACTTTAAGCCATAAATATAAGTTTACTATTTAATACATATGTTTAACACTAAGAAATACTATAACTATGCAAAATAATATTAAATACTTACTCATTTTTGCACTGCCCTCAAAACATAATTATGGAAAGTAATGATATGAATGTTTGCATTGTTGGACAGAGGTACTCAACAATCTAAATTATTGTTCTTGTTTTTTAGATCATTTTTATTATTATCATATGTAAATCAATGATTGGTATTAGGTAGTTGCTGCTTGTTATATATTTTATATCTGTTTTACGCATTGAAAACGTTAGATATCAATATATATATATATATATATATATATATATATATATCACTTGTGGTTTTAAATAGTTAAACATCAAATTACGTCATATATCATAATAAATTGCATCTGTATGCGTTTTATTAACCCAGAAATATAAAAATGTTTTGACCTAGGTATATTAAATAATTGTAAATGATCAAGATTAAAAAGTATTTAAACATATTTTGGTATTCATATTAAATTTCAGGGTGTTATTTTTAATTTATTTAAAATAATTATTAATTTAAATGTGATACTTATAAAATTGCTAATCTAAACTATGTAGCTACATATTCATGATAATATTATCACCATAATTCGCAATTTGCTCAGTTCATAAATAATTTTTTAATTATAATATTATTGAAAGAACTCAAAGGTTTTCTTAGCTTGATTTTATTTTCAGAAATATTTCAATGAATTTTATTTTTAAAAAATATCTCTCTGAAAATGCTAAAATTATTTAAAGTCCCTGTAAAGTTCTATTTGTGCAACACCAATATCAATGAGAAAACATCCAATGGTATATATTATCACAGACAGGCTTATTATTACATTAATAATTAATTATTATACATTATATAAGACATTTCTTCAAATACTACCAATTTAAAATTTACCTTATTACTAAATAACATCAGACAATCAATATTATTTTTGTTTAATTCATATGAATTTCAAAATTCTTAAAATTTTAATTATAGCTGATTCCCAGAATGAAATACCTCTATTGACAGAGAAATATTTTGCCTTTTTAATACCTCTTATTAATAATTGCATTTGGTACTTCTGGTCGTTTTCATCCCACCGATAATTTACAAATAATTTTAATGAACAAGGCACCGAGTAGGTGGTAAGTACTCGCATCATTGTTTTCATTGAATCATATCATTCATGCGAGTTAAATATTTTTCTATTGAATTTCTTATCGTTCAATAATGAATGAATATTGTTAAACAAATATATTAGAAATTATTATTATTTATTATTTTTTTCAATCTATAATATTTTTGAATATATAACATAAATCGGGTGAATTAATTCTGATAACAACAATATCAAATAACGCGAGGAGAGAGGCCACTAGTGTGGATATCACCAAACTTAAGATGGGGGAGAAAAATTATTTAGTTAATTAATGTAGGTCGGGATTCAAGATATCTTGACACCAATGTATTTTTATCAATGTGGGGGGTTATAAATGATGATCATTGGCTAAGTTAGGTACTAGTGGATTTTTTTGAAAGATATTCTTAAATTTAAGTTCAAATAGGATTGAATTGATTAAAAATATATTAGTGAAATTCGAGCGTTTACAGACACTTGAAATTTTCAATTAATAATTGAAGTAAATTTCGAGGTAAATGGCTATCGGTACATTAATTTCAAGTTTAAAAGACATATGATACGGCAATACCATATACTCACCCCTATATAATCTCACCCCACCCTAATGTCTCATCTTACCTAGGAGTATCCCCCTTGTTAATTTTACATTTACAATATATTAATATTAAATATTTTACAAGCAATTTAGAAATATTTTTATAAATTAAAATGATTTGTGCCTACTTAAGATATTTAAAGAGTTAAATGTTTTTTGTAATCCCTCATTTCAACTACATTTTTATATTTTACGAATGGAGGTTTTAATAATTTTGTGAATGTGTGAAATGAATACCATAAAAAAACTAAATGTACGCAAAAATTGTATTTATAATTGTATACCTAGTACTATATATATATATATATATATATATATTTAATATATAATGTATATATTCAATTCCATATACTAATGTAGTTTATTTATGTAATCTAAATTTATTTTTATTAGCAGATGACATTGGCATCAGTTGTTTTTTAGTAAAGAATACCATAAATTATTGTTGTATAATTACCAAACATGAAGCATATAAGTAAATATGAGTATGGAAGTTGGAAAAATAATTAACAACGGATAAATAAATTGTTTATAGGTAAATAACTAAATGAATAAATAATATAATAGAATAAAGATTAAAGACTAAGAATTTGGTATCTGTTGAGTTGTTTCACAGACTATAATGACCAAGCTTTCTAGCCATTTAATCGCGTTTTCTTCACCTTCATGGAGACCTTTCATTTTCCAATCATTTTTTGTTAAAGAACAATAGTTAACTATATGTCTCATTATTTGGGTATCTTCACAATTAAAAATATGCGACTCACGAATACCTCATTTGTGGAGTGATTACACCTAATATTAGTGTATCTTATTCTATTTATTGATGTTCATAATGGGTGAGGAAAGTGATTCCTGGAAGTTTCTGGTTCGGGTGGGTCTTCAACCGCTCTGAATTTCTTACTTTAATATCTTTTCGATAACAATACCATTAGTCGATTCTGTTTCGAGTCCGATTAGCACTGGGCTTCTGAATTTAAGTATTTTTTCTGGTTGTTGATAAATATCCTTGTGTACTGGACGATTTGAGTATAGTTTCTTTTTAAACAAAAAGGAACAAGTTGCTGCTTTTCTTATCAGAAATGCATCATTTATATATTATTTAATTAATACTTTTAAAAACGTATAATAATGTAGAGTTAAAAACGTTGCCGATTAGTATTTTTATACTGTTCAGTTAACTACACATTTGTAAGCAAAAGTTTTCGAGTATCGGCCATATGTGAAGTATTTGAAGAAATAACGTTTAATGCTTGAACAACCTTTGTTTAGTCATAATCTAGAATCGCACGTACATACTTTATCAAATAAGTCTCTAAAACTTTCAATTTCACATTCCATAGTAATCCAAAATTTGTTGCTATAATTTTATTGTTGTTAAAAAAATGTTTACTCAAATTGTAGTTCTAAATCCATAAAACAGTTCCATGAGATATTTGTAAACATTCAGCTTTAATTGAACCTAAAACTAAGTATTAAATATACAAATATCATAATAATATGCTTAAGTTGTATAATTACTATAATATCGGTAAAATAATGAGATTTTAAATTATGCATTTATCAACTTGTTTTATTATACAAAACGTTATTTTTTAAAATTCATCCGAATTATTTACTTAAATATGATTTTATTTTATATTACCAGGCATAATAGTTAACTACGCAACTCACTTATTATTATATCTTTAAACTACTCAATATCGTCATTATGTCTTCCGACAAAACTGAAATAATAAACGAGGTTCAATTTTTATCTTAAATCTCATTTTGTATACCTATTTTAACTGTACATTAATCACACGCAAGATAATATAGAAATTTTACTAAACGAATATAATTATTTTAACATAATAAATGCAATGTAAAATAATATATTACCTAGTTAATATTCGTGTATATATTATAATATCCATTTTCGTAGATAATAAAACCGTAATTTATTGAGTTTTTTTATTTTCATACAAAACATATTTTGCTTAAAACCATCTTGAGTTACGGGTAATGTACCAGCACCAACAGTGCACACATTACCCAGATTATTTGTACTGTTCATATAAATTATCTGTAAATGTAAATACCAGAAATATATACCTCGTATATCTTATCCGAGCCGCGTAATATATATATATACACACATATAGTTACACAGTGGTGCTATGGATAAAGTGCTTGTATTATAAAACGTAATTCAAGACTAATGGAACCAACCCAACTTTGTAATCATTGAATTTTAAGCATACAATTACCTAGGTAGATTCATCGTCCGCGAAATGGACCTACCACAATCCTAGACACGTAGTTGAAACATCTTGACACTAAGTGAATAGTAATTATTATTATTCATTATGTTATTATCATGTTGGATATAATTGGGTGATGATGGAACCATCGAGCGATTAATGAATGACACGTTGTTTTTAAGTAGGTAAAACAATGAGGAAATAATATTTCTGAGAGCTTTCGATAATTTATGAAACGCATACATATTTGTAGAAGTACGGGGATTTATTTCAACTAATGTACAACCGAAAACATTATGTGTTGTTTTATTTTTAGTTATAAAAATAAACGAATAAAAAATAAAATGTAAGCGGATAACATAGACTCTGTGTGTTAAAACTGTCAAATAAACATTTTGTAATACATATTACATTTACGCTCTTGTCATCGACAAGGATGGTTCAAATGTGCATAGGTAAATAATACCATACACGTAAATTAATAACTACTTCACCATTTACCATGGATAATGTATTTATAATAATAAATATTACTACAAAAATAATAATGTAATTTTTACTTAAACCGATAGGTATAACGTTCAAAACATTAGCCGTTGGTGTTATACACATTACCTATAACATACAATTTGTATAATATGTATAATATGAATTATAATGAATTGGACTTTAGAACACTTTACTAGTTATTTCATTGTTCACGTGACCAAAATAATATCACAAATTATAAATTCCATGTCCAAAACCTATTGTCTAAATAGGTAATTGCATTTTTCTTTTTGGAAGAAATGAAATTGACAATTTTTTTTTTTAACTCGATGATTGTTATTATTATGATTTATCACTCAACCGCTTTATGAACTTAATAAGTTTTCCGTTCAAAACTGTTAAACACTCAAAAGTTTAATTAACCTTCGTTGATTTTCTACATATTAACCAGATTCGTGTTAATGCATTCTAAAATGTGCGTGTCATCATTCGCAACCATGTTTATTCAAATATGAAGTGTTTGAAAAGTCATGTACATCCCATGTGTATGTTTATGTTTGTTTGTGTCTGTGTATGTATGTGTGTATGTGTAGATAGAATGATGTATAAATTAATATTATTATTAGGAGAGAGAGAAAGAGAGAAAGAGAGACAAACGAACAGTCAGAAATAGAATTTTATCATGGATATAGTAAAATTGAATGCCTTTTGATTTTCATTTACTCAGTGACATGGAAACCTTGATCAGCTGCATAATTATTTATATCGGCTTATTTATAAGTCCGCACTGATGTAACTGTGAATTTTATAAATGCTTAAAAATAAAGAATCTTTCCATTCGTTATCTCATCAATTATTTATAATTATACTTTTTGTATTTATCAAAAAAATTATAAAATATAGAAAAATATATTATATAGTCTTATTTATATTGAATAAAAAATAATATATTCAAATTTTTTCAGGTGAGAATCCATAAATAAACAAAATTTTAACGACTAGTATGAATCAATTATTGAAGTACCTAATTTTGCTATATTATGAGATTCTGATAAGATACTATTAAATTATTTAATAAGTCGCCAGAACGTGGGTTTTAATCTGGAACAATTTTCAACAAAATACTGTAGAACTAAATTCATTTTAACTTTGATTAATTGATACGTAAATCAATTTTTATATCTGCAAATTGGCAATACAATATATTATTTTATATTTTTGTGCTCTGAAATAAAATTTATATCATACATATATTGAAAACTATTTATTTGTATCAAACTGTACATTATTTTTAAATTTATTTTTAAACAAAATCCTCAAATAAAAGTGACCTTCATTTAATTAAATCAATCAGCAAGCAGACCGGAGTTTTCAATACACAAAGCTCCACAACATTATAAGCAACATTATACCGTAGCCACATCCCGTAAAAATGTCAAGAAAACAGTGGAAATAAACTGGCTCATATTATTATCACCCATTATTACCTTATAGGCTATATATCTGAAAAATAAATAATATTGTGTCTCTTGTGCTGCGTGAAAAGTAAGTCATATTATATTATGAATAAATATATATATAAGGAAATATATTAGTGACTCACATATGAATATTGTGGAAAAAAATACTAGAATAAAACCCTCTCTCACTCAGTAATTAATAATAACCAACAAAATCATTAATCATATCATCAAAATAAATAACAAAATTATAATTTCACTTTATTCTTTTATTTATACATACTATTAGTGTGTTCTTCACATCTAGTCTTTATATTAAATGAAATGTATCAAACTTGTAAAAAATAAAAACTATGTAACTTCTAATGACTCTTTGGTAAGAAAAAAATCTCCTTTCATACATGCTTAATCAACATTATATTCAATTAATATCTGCATAGCTTATAATATATCTAACCTAAAATTTCATCAGCATTCCTAAGTTTTCTTCAATATTAACGAAAACCTAAGAAATAATGACATAATCTTTGAGGTAACGTTCACTTTTCTTTAGAAAAAATAGAATAATATATCGTCTTAAACATAATTGTTTTATGAACTATTAATTTATCATATGTACGTTTGAGTTACATAATCATTTGTATTTATATTTTTAAATATTACAAAAAATATTATGTTTACGAAATATATAGATGATAATTTAAAATTATTCAAGTAAAATAAGTAGGTATATGAATTTTTATTTTAATGCTTCTGATTAATGAAAATTGAATTTTTTTATTATTTTTTTTAATTTGGATCCAATATTCATGAAACCAATTATAACATAATATAACTATTACCGGCATTACCTATAAATTCCATTTACTTTATTTGAAATCAATGTTTTAATCATAAATGGAATCATTTAAAAATAAAACACAAATATTAAAATACTTTACATTTTGTAGATGTTTAATTCAAAGTATAATTTTATTACAAATGAATTGAAAATTAATACTTGTTATTTGTAAATATATTTAATAATATTTAAGAAAAACGTAATTTCTTTGTAATAAAGTTCAACTTATTATTATAAAGCCAAACTGTTTACCTTGATGTATTCATAAAACAAACATTTATGAATTTATCTTTATATACATAAATCATATTTAATTTAACGCCAGGGAAAAACTTTAATTGCACATTAAATTATTTGCAATAACTGTTATTGTTGATTTACTATATTTATTCACATATACATACGTATGGATGTTGAATTATTAGTATGATTTACAAACCATAAATTTAATAGCGTTCAAGTAAGAATAATTTCTGATATTAAATTTATAAATACAATGAAACAGCATCAGATAACCATAAAGCTCTATTCATATAACTTTTGCATCTTACGCCAACATCAAATAATGTATTTAGGAGTTGGGTTGAGTTCTGAAGTACGAGTCGTGATATTTCAGAAGAAGAGATGTGTGTGTATTTAAATTTTAAATTGTCTTCGTTATCATAGTATTGTAATGATACAATATTACACCAACGGTATAAAATAGCATTTAATTCATATTTAAGTACTATATAAATTATAAATATCTCGTATAATTTATTTTGAGTCTTCATTAGGAAAATAGATTACTTCCTCTTACAAACATTGATCTTATTAATTCATTTTTTTTATAAATGCATAAAGGAATTATAATAACATATACATAAACATTTAAAAACACGTGTCCTGCACTAATTATATAATAACTAAATTTAAATAATGTAAAGCCGAGTAAAGGACAGTACAAATTGAAAAGTAACTACGTTTTGACCTAAATCATGGGCAGGTTATATATAAAAATAATTGCAAAAACTATGATTGTATAAACATAAATAAACTATTAAAATTATGTAAAATAATATTTTTTTATTTAAAATTAGTATCTATAATACGATCATATATTAGTACACTATAGTATCGTATTTTATTATACCTAGGATTTTTATAAGTAATTATATCTACATATTATAATATGAAATATTAATTTGAACTTCAAATTTTGAAGTGTATAAATATACTACAGTAATTCAATTTAAAATGTACATCGAATACTTTTAACTTGAACTATATTCATAAATCACTTATGACTTATTAGTTATGTAAGTATAATTAACATGTATATTTATAAAATTTTTAAACTATTATATTTATGTATTGTATATTTATGCATAGTAACTATAAAAATATTTATAAATTCTAATAAACAAATACATACAAAAAATTACAATTGATTTTTCTTTGTCGATTAAAAAGTATTTTACTGTAGTAAAATCTTAATTTTATAAAAAAAAAAATCAACAAATGAATGAAAATAGTAAAATAAGTTATTTTATATTATTATTCTGAATTAATAAGAATGCTAACAAACAATCTTAGTTTTATCATATTTCCGTATTTTTTTTTTTCTAGTCATAAAAACATGAATATTATATTCAGTTCTAACCTAAGCTATTAGTTATATAATATGAAATTTAAATCATTAGTCACACTTATCCACGGCCTGATAAAGGAGTTTATCACCAGTAGGTTTAGGTTAATTTGGTGCCTTAACTATGTATTTGAAAAGGGAAGGTTCCAGGAAAAAGAACCTACTTTTTTTAAGTATAATATAATATTCAATCACGACTTCTACGTTCATAAAAAATTATTGTATTGCGCTCTAAATCAACATTAATCGATTGGCACCTTAGTCTACTCAGCCTATTGGTAAATCAGGCCCTGCGCGTAACATTATTATTTTATAAGTATTTATTAATACTTCTATAATGCTGAACTGAAACGGATTTTACATAAACGTTCATTTTTATTTACTACGTTCAATCAGAATATTCAGATTCTTCATTTTCATAATTTTCGTAAAAATATTTGTAGTTCAATGTAATTTATTTCATTCTGGCTTATGTACTTAAAAAGATTTTAACTTATTGGATTATGATTGAACTGTATAGGCTATAACTTGTACAATAATATTTTGTCATGAGTATATAATTTTAAAATAGCATCCGAAAAAATGGTTAAATATTTTCACTTCCCGTTGCGAATAATAAATGCTTTTGGTCGTAAAACCCTTCTTGTAAACTTATTACAATGGCAAAGTTTATAATAAACTCTGTTGAACTTTAGTGATAAATTAACATAACTCGAATTAACACCGCGGGTAACATTTCGATTAAAACAATCTGTCCTCTACTCTATCGTATGTTTTCCGATGGAAAACATTAGTCAAATATATCTGTTCAAATGGCTTTAATCAATATTTCCTGCACCACAAATAAATTGCGTGCTTTATTGATAAACAGTTATAAACATGATTTGTTAAATTTTCAACTGAAATTCAATTTTTGTGACGTACTACTCATATTCGATATAATATATATAAATTCATTATACAATATATTAACAAATCATTTGACGTGACAAGTCAACGTTAAATTTTATTAAACCGTTATATTAGTTAGTGTCGATTTTCAAATTGTATTACTTTTCCATTATATATTATAATATAATATATTAAATATTAAATTAAAAAGAACTTTAATTTAAAAGTATTCAATTTAATTCTTAATTTTATTTAGTTGTTAAATAATAGGTAGAATAAAATTTTGAAAATTATAAGCAAGACCAAGGAATGCAGTTATTTCTTGATTATATTTAATTTATAATTTTCGAAATGTATAACCGTCGATTATGCTGTTGATGGGTGTAAAACCAAATATTATTTAACATTGAAAGTCATGTTACAACACCATACATATTATTAAGTCTTAATCCGAAAATTAAAAACGTTAACATGGAGTTGTAACTCACTTCATGCCTTTTATACCACTACAGTTCACTACTTGTATGATTTTTATATCAAAACTGTACCTATACCTTATAAGTTATAGGTTCAAATAAATGACAAGTAAGTTAAAAAATCACAAATACAATTTTCTATAACCATATAATTCTTTTCAATTCTTGGTGAAAATATGTTACTAGTTACTAGTTACTACCGTTTAGGAAAAATACATATATTCATGGTATATATATATATATATATATATACACACTTTGTTTTGAATTATTAACTGATAATTTAGTATATACTATAGCTTTTACTTAGTTCAACATTGATGGTTTACTTTCTTATAATATTTATTTATTTTATGGTTGAGCTTCTTTATTTGTTCATAATTTGTAGCATATTAGTTAATTTCTCCACAAATTTTTATAAAATTGTTTAATATATTTTAAAAAGAAAATTAATTTGAAACCACTTATTTAGTTTTATAGCTTTTAATAATGTTTGTTATTTTATTGTTGATTATATTTTTGAACAGAATAAATTTAATGCAGATGTTCTACAAATGATTTTTTTTTTTAATAAATCATTTCATTTTATGAATACAATATTTTAATTAATTTTTTTGGTTTTATTTGAAATGTTGACATAGCAGTAGTGTTTACGAATACAAATTACTAAACGATTATTTGTAAATGTACTTTTGGATATAAAAGTATATGATTCAATAATAAGATAAGAAAAAAAAATTTTTAGTAATCCATCTACTTATGAATTTAATAATAAAAAAACATTATTTGTACGCAATACCTATGATTAATACCCAATATATATTTTGTTCTATATAATTCAGTGTCTTTAAGGCTGGTTTGTAAGGTACTTATATATATGTTCTTAAGTTAGACCTTTAAGCTTTACCAAAGTCTGTAAAACAATTATAACAACCATCACTTAACTAACATTCAAGCGGATGATATTAATTTGACGGCGAACGCTTTGATTTCATTGGTTATAAACTATTAAATGTATTCACGAGGATATTTTAATGTATTATACGTTGGTTAAATAACATTTAAATAAAGTAGCTTTAGTTTGAGTACCTGGAATATAAACAAATAAATTTCAACATTTAAGCGCAATAAAATATACCATATAATATAGGTACCCACTTAAAACGTATGATACAATATTTAACTTGTCATAAATTATATTTTATTGTTAAAAATCATTTAAATTTAGAAGTATAAAATATTAATACAAAATATAAAATAAAAACCAACAAAAATGTCTTGAATTAAATTTTTTGTTGGTGTTATATTACATTGTTGTTAACTTAATAAATTTTAGACCATTCATGTTACGTCTTACGTATAATATTCACCTTAACAAGTTTTATTCTTTGAATAAACAATATTATTATTATTATATTATTATAATATTAATATTTAATAATTAATATTATAATTATTATATTATTAATACAAGCAGAACAATAAAATTTGGAATTTAAACTAATTTAAACAATATAAAGTTAAAATTGCATTTTATAAATGTAGATACAAGTTATTTTGCTTATTCATTTTAGAAGTTAATAGTATAATTTACTTTAAACAAAAAATGTACCACAATTTAACTTTTTAACTTTCAAAAGTTTTACTAAAAATAAACAAATATTTTTTGTGTTCATGATTGTTGGTGTACACTTTGATATATCTGAAAATAAAAGTTGAACTTATGCTTTTTTATAGTTTAAAATTATTTTTGTTTTACAATCAAACATCTATGTGGATATGTATCATCTGTCTCAAAATTTAAATATAGCAGTATTTATATTTTCATTTTAATATGTAAAAATATACCTTATTATAATATACATGTTATGGCTAGAGTTAGGAGTTTGGCTAATCTCACTGCGTTAGGCTAATATTTAAATTTCGTACTTCATCCACCAATATTGAACATTATTCAGCTGCATATGAATAAAGTCTAAATAACATTATCCGTATAAATAATTAAACAATTTATGTCAGAAAAACGTTTTTTATTTTAAACATAGACATTTAAAAAAAGATTAGTTTATTTTCTTAACTTGAATGACATAATAAAGATAAACTTTTAAATTTACATGATTTATTTATACAACCACATTAACAAAAACAGTTTTGAAAACTTTAACCTGATAATGACTAAAAATTTACAATATCTCTTAATGATTTGGATTTTTTTGAAACATATTTTATATTGATGGATACCTACGTATAATCGTACAATCAGAGACTTTAACAGATAAACAGATAATAAATCCATTTCCTACATATAAGGTAAGTGTATCATTTTTATTTCCAAGCTTTTAATTTAGATTTTCGTCAACATCTCTAATGACAAAAATTATATTTCGTTGATTTACTTTGATTCTATTAATTTCGGTACAAATAGTCAAATAGAATATCTAATGTTTATGAGGAAATTTATTGATAGACTTATAACACATTTTTTTTATACAATTTTAAAATGGTACCAATATGTGTACAACTGTGAACAATATTTATACAACATTATTTGCAATTATTTTACTTATCAACGCTCCAACTTATAAATACTAATAACAAATTTAAATTTCAAAATATTATATTATTATTATAAATAGTTATAATTGCATGGTTAGTATTATTTAGGCATTAGCCGATAGCAGTTGGAGAGCTGTTTAAAAGTAGTTATGATTATCCATGTGTATTGATAGCTTAAGTAGAAAATGTTAACATTAGCCAAATGCATTGTCTAAATTTAAGATTAGCAAGCTAATCTTAATATTAGTCTCCTTCAACACTCTAGTCGTAACATACGTATACGTATATTATTTATAGAAGCATATATGGTAATAAATTACTTTTTACCCAGATAAATAATAAAGTATCTTTAATATATAATTCGTTAATACATTGAAAATAGATTTTTTGAACACAATTATCAATAATGTTTCATTAAAATATATATTGATGGTGAAATTGTATAAATTAATTTAAAAATGTTCCAAAACAATGCCACTAATTTTAGACAATTAATTCTGATGATATGACGAAATCATTGTTATGCATTAACATTTCATACTAAGTGTATAAAGTATTTAAAATACATGAAATTCAATTATTTCTATTTATATATGTAGGTACGTAATATGACTTTATAATTAATTTTACAATTTTGTATTTATAAAATAACAATAGGATAAATAACTATGATTTTGTTGAAAATTACTATAATTAATGAGTAGACATGTAAATGTTTGCATTTTAATAAATTTAAAATAACGATGATACTGGTACAATATTAGATACCAATGATAAAATTATTTCTCTTATAGAATTCCCATTACATCTAAAAATGAGTTGAATGCCAATTTAAAAAAATAAAATGAATCTCGAAATGTAATAATAAAAATTGGGATTACTTCGTACATGTTCGAACAAAAGCTGGACCCTCATCTCTTACATATTATACTTTATATTCATACTCACCAATGACACATTTTCTTCTACATTGAAAAGTGTAACCCGTTTTTTATATTATGTTGACAGATGCTAAATCGATAGTACCTGCCGAAATTATCAAGGATGAAATAAGTCCATATTGGTCATTCAATGAAACTGCTGACATCTCCAAATACGAAGATTTCGACCATAAGAAGTTCTTAGGTAAACACGAAAATATTAACATAATTATTTTTATGCTTATCACTTATACGACTAGGATGTAAAATACAGTTGACTAATATTATATTATTTGTTTTATTCAATACTATATATATATATATATATATATATTTATTTATTTATTAATAAATATCAGGTGGTATCGATGTGTAAATATTCGATTTATGTTATGTACTTTTATTAAGCTGTACAAGTTAAAATGCATGAGTATAATTTAAAATATATTTGTAAGTTATGAATCTTAAAGATCAAATAATTAACAGTGTTTTATTATCAGTATTTGTTAGAATAATGTCAGAATTATAACAGAACTTATATAATATTATGCAAAAATTACTTATGATAAAATAATAGTAAGCTGATGAAAATAACAAATTAATCAAAAAGGTGAGACAATATGAATAAAGTTGTATATTTTATTTTAAAATAAAATTAAGTACCCGACCTAGTTAAAATTTAATACTTAGGATGTGATTTTCCTAACTCAAACATTTTAAATTTTGAGATTAGATTTCACAAATTTCTTATAAATATTATCTGTCCAACATTACCTTCATAATTTGTGTATGTATAAATAAAAATTAATACTAATTTCTTTAATTTCTCAGGAGATACGAAAAACATATTATGTATTTTTGATATATTTCATATTTGATTAAACCGATAGTTTTGGTTATTAATTATTATTAATAGTACTTACATGCATACTAGTAAAGTATAAATTATAACTTTTTTTTCATTTTCAATTATATTGCACTATAATATGGTAGATTTCTATAATACTATAAATCACAATGATCTAAATTTTTTGAACAGGAAGAAATCGGCTTTAACACTTAAGTGTTTTTGTTGTTTTTTCTCTTTTATTTGATAATAATTATATTATATAAATATTTCTCTAAATAGATGCCTTCGTATTTTTTGCAATATATTTGTTGAAAAAACACCGATCCTGTGCAGTAAATCGGTGAAAAATAATAATTATAACATATAACTCACATTTGCTAATTTGTGTTACAGGTAACTAAAACTAAATACACTTCATTTGCTGTTTTTAATTAACTTTTTTGAACAAATTGTTTTAATTATTTAGAACACGAATAATTAGTCAACATTAATCAATAGTGCTTGTGACCACCTATATTAATTGCAGTTTTCCTCGGGTAATTTTTCAAAAATTCATCTTACTTTTCTGAATCCATAAAAGCGATTATAATTTTTCCGTAGATCATCAATTCAATTCACTGATTCATATAAAGTTTGGTTATGATTATGGTTCAAAATATTTCTAGCTTCATATCCTTGTGCTGAGAACTCTTAAAAGTGATTCTATGTGAAATGTATTAATAATATTCTTTTCCTACGTTTGTATAAAAATCATAAACACATTTACGTATGAATATAATATCCATACCTTCTATTTTAAAATCAAAAGGATTTGGTGACATTACCATTATATATATTGTTTTACCCGTTTGCACGTTTCGTTTAAAAGCTCTAATTTGCATAAATCATGGTCAAACGTGTTGCAAAATTATCACGTGCCACGTATTAAACGTACACATGCACACACACACACACACACACACACACACACACACACACACACACACACACACACACACACACATGCACTTAATATGTACATATACCGAGTGCCACACCTGAATGACTGTTCGCATCGAGAAAATAATATTATATCGATGTAATTTTACCAACGTGTGTTTGTTCCGTCTGGGCTTTTCGCACGTGTAGCAGCCATTTCGATACGATAATTCTGTACACACTACTAGGTACGTATAAATTATTACATATCGACTATGCTTGCTACATCGTTAGCTATTCAAACGAAAACAACAATAATCCCACGACTGAACTGCGACGGCCGAGCGGAGAGGATGCCAAAATAACACTGAAGTGCATCCTTCACCGACAGCGATCGATGTGCGTGTTTATGAAAATACATTTTTACTAGTAATTTCCATTTTATAATAATAATCCAACCGGATTGGGGTAAACAACGATAGACAAATTCAGGGAGATAAGTAGAGGGAGAAGAGGGTGGCCGATTTTTTCCTTAAAAAAAAAAATTAACAGAAACTTCGTCTGATATTGACTAATAACGTGATTTAAAAACATTATAATTTACGTTTCATAAAAAAATATTATTATAATTATTATACACAATCCAAACTTTATTATTTTTAAATTACCTCAGTTCTATTTTTTTACCACCTATGTTTTTAACATTAACCCATTTAACATTAGCTATTTTTCATGAGGACTATAACACTTTTTTTTTTTCTAAATTATTCTGATTTAGCTATTATCAAATATAATGGATGCATAAGAATATTTATAGCTACGATGAAAAATGTCTTAGCAAAACAACTTGTTGATTACAATTTTAGGTTAATTAAATTATAATCAATGTTTCACAAAATTTTGAGTATGCTACACGTTTATTTGTTTTTACTATATAAATTATAAGTTTCAACTCACACCGATTTATTGTAAAAGTTGAATAAAAACTTACCTAATTAATAACGAGACAAGTATTATGTGTATCGAATAACGAAATAATCTATAACTAAAATATCTCAAACATCAGATTTTTTAATTTTTCTGTAAGCTTCAATTTAAAAAACAATATATTAATGTTCAAATTTTATATTCACTAACAAATAAATACTCATAGTTTTTGTTTTTTTAAATTAAAGTTTAAAACTACTAATAATGCGTAGTTTTGTTTAGGATTATTTAACAAATAAATAATATTTTTTCATTTAAATTAAAAAATTTGATTGTTCAATGTATTTTATTATGAAAATGAGTAGATTTTGGCTTTTACTAATCATAAAATATATAATTTTCAGTATAAAATTCAGATTTTTTTTTCTCAAAATAATTTTGTAAAATACCATCAAAGCATATAGTTTCTACTGAAAAATGGCAAATGTAGATGATACAATATAATAAAAATTATTTTTTTATCTATGAGTATAATTTCATTTATATATCGATTTCCAATAATATTTATTTAAATAAAGGCGCCTGTATGATGGAGACAAGAGCAAACAACTAATTGCTTAATCAGATTAGAAAAGTGTCAAAAACTTAGAACATAAAATATTGTAGTGCATGTAGAATGCATAGCATAAAATCTAATAACTTAAAATCCCTCAAACATTTTCAAAGTTTATTTCCAAAACAAACACTAGAGTTACGAAAGTAAAATACAATTTTATTTATTTTGTATGTTAACAAACATGCAAATTAAATATTTTGTTTAGCAGTATAGTTGAATTGTTTAATTTTCCGTGTATTTTGTAATTTGTGGTAGCATTACTACAGTGTCTCATAATGATTTATTACATTTCTTGGACTATTTTTACATTAGTGAAACCAATGATTTATCTCAATATACAAAGAATAAAAAGAGAACATTTTACATTTAGTCTCCAGATGTATTTTTATCTTAAGCAATATTTCGCCGAATAAAAAAAATATAACAGTAATTCATACGTTTTCATAAGACCAAGACGTATAAAATTTATTGTACATTTAACCCAGAGATTATTATTATAATATTATAGAAGTGATGCGTTATAGTATGTAGATTGTAGGGATTATAGGTATGTGAAATTCATCATATTATTTTAGTTAAAATTATAATATTATATTCAATATATTTCCAACATTTTTCTGTAAAAAATGAGATTAAATAACAAAATAAAATTACATATAAAAATGAATAAAAATGATATAATTTTGGAATTTAAAAAATGTAATAAAGAATATTATAAAGTATTAAAAAATTTTCAGTAACTCTCAATTGCATTTTAGATACCTTTAATCTTTTGCATCGATAAAGTTATGTATAACAATATGTGTACACGTATACTTGTAATTAAGTGAGTGGCAATAAAATACAACATAAAATACAATTATAAATCATCTTCAAAGAATCTTTATACTTTGATAAATGGATATTTTTTAAAATAGTTGTAAAATCTGCAATTTATATAAGTGGTTCACGCGCACCCATCTACTAATCATTACAAGTTGAAAAATTAATACAATCAATTTTCTTTAAGCGTTATTATTATCAAAAATACTGCTCCACTTTCGCAAATGAATACACTAAGCAATATAAAAACGGATATATGAATAAATACTACTTTGATTATCATAATAATTATATGTATTTTTATTATAGTTTTATATATACCACATATAATTCCTTGAACTTTTTCTTTATATCGTGATAAAAAAGTCGTATTACAGCAATCTTCTAATAAAAAAATGCAAATCATACATATGTAGGTATGTATGTATATATGTATGCAGATACATATGTAAATAATATGTATATATATAAAAATAATATATTATAGTAATATTCTGTAAAATAGGAAAAACTGGGATGGGGACAAACAATTTGATTTTTTTCATATGTTCATTTTTAGAGTTTTAGATAGAGTATGGATCGTCATTTCGTCAACTATTAAAAATCAAAAAGAACCTCTGATTTATACATAAACATAATTTTTTCATAATCTTAATGAATCGTAACGGCCAAAAGTATATCTTATTGCAATAATCTTAATTTGTTTTTGATAATGACTTAAACGTTTGAAAATTGAATCATGTAAAATGTGCATCCGACAATAAAATTGCTGCTCCAATGCACATTCGCAAGTCCGTATTACTCGACTCAGAAAATACTTGAAAATTTATACAAATTGAAATATTTGATTTGCATTAATAGTTTATATCATATTCCTCTATTTTTATTTAATATTTTTTTTTAGCTATGGCTTATTAAAAATCGGTAACTAGCCAATCAATAATACTTGTAGTGAAGTGCATGTGACCTACCTTTGATGAGAGGCCATTCGGTTATATATTTCTAGTATTTAACCTTATTTTATGCCAGTCATTAGAAAACTTATCATGGTTTATTAATTATTACCAAACCAATTAAATTTTTATGAGTACCGATGATGATTAAATTAAATATAGTTTTAATCAATATCCTTTACA
Source organism: Chaitophorus viminalis (assembly GCA_025469195.1). Classification (NCBI taxonomy): domain Eukaryota; kingdom Metazoa; phylum Arthropoda; class Insecta; order Hemiptera; family Aphididae; genus Chaitophorus; species Chaitophorus viminalis. Next base: position 398,002 of record JAIPRK010000041.1, on the reverse strand, counting down.
ATACTTAAATACAGAAATAAAATAATAAAACTCAACAATTAATATATTTTCAACTCCCTCTACACAATAATTTAATAATAATATTAGGTATCTAATTTCTTTTAAACTCTAAAAGAAACGAGTAATGTATTATTTTACCAAGATTAACCAAGTTTTATTTTATTTTTATTTGTTGTGTCTGTGTACATAAATTTTATCAGAAGGATTGCTTTGATGACTTGATTTATACAAATTAAATTTGTCATTTTTTAATTTCCCAGGAGTTTTTACGGATTTCAAACTTAGCAACGCTTAGTACTTTATCACGCACTATTCTATTCAGCTATGATAGGAGTAAGTTATTAGTCTGTTATTTTGGCTGTCTAAGCAAATCGTAAAATTTACAGGATATTCGCACTGCTAATATTAGCATTTTATAGAGGTTTTATAACGTATAAATCAATTTAATGAAATATATAGTATTTTATCTATATTCTCTTATTGGAATAATAGTTATTGTTCCAACGTTTTTTATTTGAAACATTTTTTTTTGGTATTACCTATATATTGCTTATTTTTTTAACTAAATAATATTTATAAAATATTTTTTACGTTTCTAATTTTTCCTGAAACATATAAATTTATATCATTATATTCATGAAAACATTGCAGATCAATAACTTAACTAGATCATTTATTTTTACATAGCATTATATTCAAATACATCAACTAGTAAAACTAAGACGATATAAATCACTTATAATAAAATTAAAGCATTTTCAATTCACATCGTATACTTTTAAAGTATATGTACTCAAAGTTTACTTAAATTGGCTGATATAAAATAAAAACTAAATCTATGTGTATAAATATTTATATTTTATATGTCGAAGAAATGTTGTCCGTCTGGAGCCTATTGTAGATATGGCCCTGTTCTTATATTTTATTGTTGATGTTGTTCACTGGTTTTTCAACTGGTTAGATTACATCTTGTTAATAGCAAGTAGAGTTTTAGCCATTGTGGGGGTTATCAGGTTTTTGTGAGAAATTCGAATTTCTGCAACTTCATCTCGGTCGATTTAAAGTAATCCGTACGTACGTTGAAACGGCAAAAGAAAAATTATCCACCTAAAAACGGTTTTTATAATAAATTCTAACACGTGTGACGAATAAGTCGTTTGTGAAGGAGAAAGATTAAATGAAGATTGGAGGAATGGAACGGGATCGGGTTTGGGCGGGTATGTGGTGAAAACTAAAGGAGACGCGTTAGTGTTAATTTCACGCACTTCAAGTTTTCGGTACAATGGATGCGAATAACGATTATTACGCTCGAGTTGACAAACAGTACACACACACACACACACACACACACATATATACACATACGCACATGCCTCAGCTTTTATATTAATAATTACCACAAGCACATTGTAATAAAACGTATCTGTTACTCAAAACAAAATACACACACACACACACACACACACATGCATGCATACGTGAGGCATAAATGGTTCAATTCATTAACACAATAAACATTTGAAATATTTTGTTTTCTCTTTATATTAATGGTTTTGAATTTTTTATTTTTATTTTCTCATTGCAGAACATGAACTTCATCTTGATGTATCCGACCCGGCTACTGCTATCGAAGCTCAGCCGCCAGTTAAATTACGTACTACTACTATAGCGCCGTCCACGTCAACACCAGAGCCCATCATTCACGTGGGCACGACGAACGTTACGGTTCAGCTGGGCAGCACGGCACTGCTTCACTGCGAATTAGCCAATTTGACCGAGAAAATGGTAAATCCAGTAATGTACTTATATTATTATTGTATTAGAGAAACCAGATGTACGATGCATCGAGTGTTATTATTAATAGTGAAGTCACGAGTATCTGCAGGTGCGGTAATGTTGATATAATTATGCTGTGTAACGATCAGCCGCTAAACTTACTCACCTCTTGTTTGCGAGTCGTAGAAATCGTTCGTGTGTGCAAACAAAAATTTACCAACCCACGTCTTCTACACATAAATTAATGTATTAGATATCTTATCCCGTATGTTTGCCCATAAGCAGAATTACGCTGAAAGCTGCGCGCTCTTTTATATCACGTACATGACGGCATACACCCGAAACCACGTGGCTAGACGATCGTCGGAAAAGGAATAGATTGAAAGGTGTAAGACATAAGAGCTGCAGGACGAAAACATTCTTATGCAGGTGGTGAGAACAGGAAAGAAAGTATACCCTCGGGACGGATTCTTTGACATACAACCGTATGCAAATACTGGCGAAATACATATTGTACACCCCCGTTGTACGGGGAACCGTGGTATTACTTTTCCGTTTGTTTTCGGATCAAAAAATGATAGTCCCAGTGCCTAACCACAAGTTTATGTAGAATACACCCAGAAGTACAGTTTCGAATCTAAACTGAAATTGCTGTCTTCTTGGGTTGAAACTAACACTGTTGTAACACCGCACATACTGTCGGATTGTAATACTTCCTTTTCGAATGCGCTAGACCATGAAAATAATATTATAGAAACTTTCATAAGAAAAAAAAAACACATGTCCTAGAATGTAATGGAATTTTACACAACTGTTCATAGGGTTATTCGATTTTATGGCTTTGAAAAATGTATCCAGCGTTATTTTACTACATGAAATATAATATACTTGTTGAAAACAACAATTGGGATCATCACAAATAAACAATTATAATTTTTTAAAGAAATCATTCTGCAGGGTATATAAATGGCTGTGATTATGTTAATACTTGTGTAAATTATAATTCTCACTATATAGTCATCAATATATTTAATAAACATTTTAATAGATTTTAAGTAAACACGAAGCTCTACTCAATTATATTAATTTAAGCTAATAAAAATAATAATTACCTAATAAATAATTAAAAACAGTTATTATTAAGTCAATTTATAGTTTTATTTTTAGGTAAATTGATATTTACCTAAAAATAAAACTATATGTTTGTATTTAAAAAAAAAAAATTACATTCTTACATGTTTATGTATTCTTGATTCATTTGAGATAATAATAAGGAAAAAAATCGTGTTTGAATATCTTTACTGCCAGATGTTGTAATAATAAATTAATTCTCGTTGGTCGGTACCATATTATATAATTATTGTGTGTTTCAATCTGTTCCTGGACTTGCCCTTTAAATTTAATGGATAATTAACTTACACATTTCATGAAATAGGCAAATGATATAAATCATTGTTGCTTTTTCTTTTTCGTCTTTGACTAATAATTAGTATAATATTATAATTAAAATGATAGGTAAAATATACATCTTATTATAAATTAAACAAATTTAAATTTTAACTATAAATAGTATATTGTATTTTTACAATTATTTTAGTTATTATTTTTGTTTAAGTAGTATGGTAGAATAACTTACACATAAATCATTAATTATAAAACAAATATATCATACTTATTATGTTAGTTTTTCGCTTTGAAACTTCTGTCATTTAACTGGAGATAACTGTGCAATAACCATGTAGATTAATCATGAGTAATTGAAGAGTTATAAAAATGATACCGTATACTCAATAAAAACTGTTACTTCAATATATAATAGGTATAAAGATTTATTTTTATACTCGCTTTATGCCACAATGTATAAAATACAATACTGTTTATTACCTAGTTCATGAAATGTACAACGCTTATCATTGTCCATTTTAGAAATAGACACTTTTTGTCTTTTTCATGAGCTTAAAATACAAGCTGACTATGTCCATTTAATAAACTAGGTAATTTCACAATAATGATGTGTGGCATAAACAGTTGGAATTAACCCTTTTTATATTTTTTTATAGTATATATTTATATTTTTTTATATTATATATTTATATATAAACAACTATTTTTATTAAATTTTAGAAATTATAGTTGGTATAGCATTAAGTATATAATATGACCGTTAGTAAAAATCTAAAATAAAAATAGTTAAAAAAAAAGAAATAAAATAGACTTTTCAATGTTTTTTTTTTTTTATACGAGTATATAATTTACAAACTATGAAACAAAATTTGATTCCCTTGTTGGGGGGGGGGGGGGTAGTGAAAGTTTGAAAAGAGAAATAAATAGGAGAAATAATTATTATTTTATAATAACTCCTATAATACTTAATGATCATAAGCTAAATTTATATATCTTTGAAACGATAAAATTGACAAGAGAGTAAATACTAAATAGAAATTCACAAATACAAAAATAACTGCAAATACAGTTTACTTTTATAAAAATAGACTAATTCCATGTATGCACATGATACCAGAAAATATTCTTTAAACGTTTATTGTTACTGGTTTATTTTGGTACATTAACACTACTAGTAGAGAGAGTTTAAGACGATTTCTATAAAACTCCATCACTGACGACAACTACCTCTAAAAATAATAACATATACTTTCTACGTTATATCTATATATATGTGGAATATATAACAATTATCGTAAGCTGTTCTTTTTTTCCCTCTTTTTCTAATAATATGGTGGAAATACACGCAAGAACGGTTAATGCGGTGGATAAGTGTAAAGTGAAACATAAGCAGAAAAAAAAAGGCAGGTAAAGATAAGATTTTGTAGTATCCAAGTGGAGATGATTTAAAATATGGTAAAAGATAGAATACATTGTTCCTAAGTATCCTTACAATGAAATAAAATATGCGAAAATAATCTGAAAAAACAATAGCTCAACTAGTTATAGGTTAAAAGATATTTTTTAATGTCTGCCTAAGAAGTATAATATAAATTTATAATAAAGTTAATTTTTATAAATGAACTATCAAACATTTGGATCCGTCTACTATAGATTGTTCAAACTGTTTGAAACTTATAGATAAGGGTGAATTTTTGTAAATGTATATTATATAAATAATAATTTGAGTGTAGACACTCATCTCGATCCATTCACTTTGGTGCAAACCAGTATTGTATTATTTACTTTGAAAGTAATAATAAATCAATGCATTCCGAAAGCGATTTTAAACAACGCTTTATTTTCTCGGGAATAACGGTCAAGATTTCATTAAAACGAAGTGTGCAGTAAATTTCACTGTTTTTTCAAAAGTTCTCGAATAGGTTTTTTTACTATCAGGATTTCGAAAAATGACATCCCCAAAGTACCATCTATGTTCAATTTCGAATCGATTGATGGTTTCATGATGGCTTTTATGCCATAGAAAGTATTTTTTCTAAAAAAAACTTGCTTTTTTGATAATTGATAGCCCTTTTCATAAATATAAATCTTAAGTTCTACAATTTATGTACCATGATAAAATTAAGTAAAATCTTGTGATCTATAACCAAAGATTTATTAAAATGCTACCCTTTTTTCACGTAAAAGGCTATTAATATTTCTTAAATAAATTATTTTTAATACATCATTTGATTGATTTTTGAAATAAGTCATAACTACAATATCTCTGATATATTTCATTTAATATATTTCAAATTTAGTAAATCTTATATTGGTTTCATCATTGTACCTACTTGTGTTGCGTGGAATAAAAATAACCAATAACATTAATATAGACATTAAATGTATGTCACATTTTAGTTATCATTTAAATAGTTAAAATTAATTAATCGAGTACGAACTAATCAGATATAACTAATTACAGTATTAATTATCATTACATTAGTACATATTATTAGTTAAATTAAATTATACAAAAAGTTTTAACATCATACAGAAGCAAAGTCTTAGACCATTTTTTTATGTACTTTTAGATTTTAAATACTGAACTGATCGAGGAACAAAATGCTGACTTACTTAATATAACAATCTCAAACTTTTGGTATACCATAGCGGTTTTTGAAAAAGTGACGGAACGTTTAAACAAAATTGACATGTAAGAAAGATAGACATATTTTACTATAAGAACATCAAAGCTTTTATGTTTCGGAATATATTATGGAGTAATTGATTGATGTCAGAGTTAGTAATTGATGGCATTTAAATAATTTGATATTTTTCTTTTCCAAAAATACTGAAATATTTGAGGTTGGTTACTTCAAAATATTTATAAATGTTTGATATTTTCAAGTTTTATAGTTGACAAAAATTGAAAAAATTTTCAATTTATAAAAATAATAATACTATCTCTATAGTTAACCTTTAATTATATTGTTTATAAATAATTAAATACTTTGAATAGCAACAAAATATAGGCACTTGAATTTATGATTAAAAATTAAACCTATCCTATTAAGTAATTTTACATTTATACTAAGTATATCATTCATTTTCACAAATATAAACTGATTTAAATACTATATCGCAATACCATACAAAAACTCTACTCCTACTACCTAGGATTCTCTTCCCTTTTTTATTGAATTATAATCGATTTATTTTTATTTGATTAAAGAGCCGTCACGCCTTCAGTCAATACATTACAATTCGATAGCTACTGAATTATATATTTAAACAATTAATTACGATAATATTGTATAAAATTAGACATAGATGTTATTATTATATAATACCTACTAAAAACCGAAAATAACAGAAATTTTCAATAATGAGTATTGATATAATATAAGATAAAACAATATGTTTGCCATCACAATAAGAGTGAGAAGATAATATTAGTTAGGGGATAGAGCTTATGGAGAGAGATCGATTTTATTATAAGATTTTAAATTTTATTGTTATTATTCAAAAAATATAAGTCGTAGAAACTTGAAACTTTTACTAGTAGTTTAGATTGGAATTTTCTTTACACATTTTTTTTTTTCAAAATATATTACTAATTTTTAAACTATCTATAGGCATTTGAAATATTGTATTTTAATAATTTTTTTTTATAATTGTGAATAAAAAATATTTTGGTGGGACAAAAAATTGAAAATTGAATTGAAGATTCTACTGAAGTTTTTCTTACTGCCATTCAAAAATTATTGAAATACATTGGCTTAGTTATTTTTTATAATAATTTAAGGATCAAGTATTGAGATACTATTACAATTTCAATATAACATAATATATTGTATAATTTACCTATTCTAGACTAACAAATCATCTCCGTTCAGAATTGTTTTTCATACGCAATGATACCTAGCATTGCATTCAGATTTAATACATCCATTATAATAATCTATCCTGTGAACGAAGTCCACTCCACTCCTACTGTACAATAGAGCAAGTCCCCGTCAAGTTGTTTTTATTTTTCAACTATATAATTTTATCCTATTTGATTATTGTTCAGTTTTGTATGAAAAAGGAGTATAAGAAACAAATTAAAATCCCGAATATCCGTGCTTACGCGAAAAAATATACTTTTATTATAAACATTTAGTTTACACCAGTGTTTTAATATCAAGGGAAAAATGAATTCTAATGATTCAAAATAGAAATATAATGATTAATAAATTATTAGAACACAATAAATTAAAAGGGTTATAAATTTGAAAAAAAAAAAAATATTTAAAATTATTTAAAATCATTTTAGAAAATATTTATAATTAATCCGTGACCTGATGTCAAAAGCACAATAATTAATTTATAAAAGCATAATATCTTTACCAAAAAACCTTTTTAACCGCAAAGAACTATTAACGCTGAATTATATATTTTTAAAACCCATAATAAATATTCAATCAACATAATTATGAATAATATCTTTCCAGTAATGTATTTTTTTACTAAACCTTGTTTATCTTTACTTTTCAAACCATCAGAGAATTCTTATTGGGTAACATCATACTAGAATCTATGAATATGTTTATTAAGTTATTAGCTTACTAACTAATTAAGGTCAAAACAATAATAATTATTTAATATTGATATTTTTAGTGTATTTCTATATTTTAAATAAATAATATTGTAAAGAGTAAAAATTTACGGCCAGAGTTATAATATTTTAATGTCTTAATTTTAAACAATTTAAATAATAAATTGATTTTTATTATAATTACCATTAATTGTATAACATTTTGTATTATTCACTCGAATATCATGACTATAATTATACTTTTTAGTAGTATTCACACTAATAGTTTAACGTGTAGCTGTGAGTAGACTCAGTTGAGTTTGGAATCTTACGTTTTCAAAATTCTAAACAGAGATTGCTTATGATTCTCATTTTTCTTGAACCTGTTTACGTAAATTATATGAATGTTGATACAATGATACTGTTCTTATGTAACTATATATAAAAGTAAAGTACCTAGTAGAAACAATTTTTATATAAAATATTTATGAATATTGTCATCTATTAGTAAAGTACTACACCCAACGGTATAAATGTAAGTTACAATACAAATGAATGGATTCAATAATACATTAGTTTGTGAATCTAAACTTTATAAAACGTATTTAAAATGTTTCAAAGCAATTATGTTTGATTCATGTTTTCCAAAGTAACGTTAATCATTTATCTAACCCTAAATACTGTCCGATAGAACCTAGGCTCATTCATCTCACCCTATTTGCATATGTCTCTTTCTCTATAAGTTACTAAAAATTAATTACATAATTTAAGCATCATCGAGACTGCATTAAATCTATTTATTTCATTATAAATTGGCGTTCTAAAAAACAATTTTTACAAATAGTTATGTATAGTTTTGTGAACAAAGTAGAGTCATTTACAATTTAATAACAAATAAACAATATTATTAACTTATATAAAAATACATATAATAATTAATAAACAGCTCATAACTGTTCAGAATGTTGAAAATATTTACAATAATATGCATAGTTTTTTTTAACTGTTTGATGATAAACTCTGTTTTGTATCATATTTTTTTTTTTATTTACGGTGAAAACGCTCATTAAATAACGTAACCGGTTGGTTTAAACTTTACAAAAATGTTTTGGGTTTCTCAAGAACTAATAGTTTACTCGAGCAAAAAAATCATGATAATAATAGAAATTTAAGTAGTATGTCGTGATTCTGGTTTGGGTCAATACGGGGTGTAAAGCCCTAAAATAAATCAAATAATCGAATCGTTATATGCTTGTCCGTGACGTAAAAAATCTAAAAATTATTTAAATTATTCTAGTTTTTAGAAAACAAAATCATTTTCCTGTGTATGGTTCACTATGACTGAAGTTAGTGATGTGAAATAAGTAGCCTGCGGTACTCTTAGATGAACTGTGATATATGTTTGCCATATTTTATCGGCTTTGTATATATTAGTTATAAGTCATATATTGGTATAGGTATAATATTACGTATATATTTTGTTCTACATAAAAATGATAAACATGTTTTGTTTTCATTTTTTAGTTTTTTTTTTTGTTTAAGTTTATAAATTTAATATTTCGAGGGACGGCTGGACGAGTTTAATGATCCAAAGAACCTTTAAGTAGTTAGTGAAAAATACAATAAAATACTATTCGCATAACGAGAACATAATAATGTACAATTTCTCTAAACATATAAACAATTCATTTATGCTAACGTCTTATAACATTAAAACATTAAGAAGATAAAATAATATTAAAGCATTAATTATGTATTATATTGAATTAAATCGTGAAACAAAACATACATATAGTTGCAAATAATGTGTTAAATAAATAAAAAAATAATCAATGAAACATGAGATGGTTTCACATAATATTCTGGGACTTAAATTTCAATAAAACAATTAGTTTTATCATAAAGACACAATAATAATGCAAATATGTATATTTCAACTAAATGCACTTGTTAGAATCGATCTACGACTTATCAAGTAATATAGACGTATATTTTTTATAGTGGTGATATAGACAAAGGTACTTGAAATGGACTCAAGAGTCAAAAGATCAATTTGTTTTATAACATATGATAAAAAAATGTTCGATCTATATAAAAATATCCACCACAGGTAAAATGTATCTTTAAAATAATTACATCATAACGCCAATTACCTTGAGGATCAAGGAATCCCAGTTTCAGAACCCTCAAGGAGTAATATTAGAATTAGAAGATTTTCCCAACCTTTAATGGAAATGAGTCAACCATAGTATAGATGAATAGTAGTGTGGAATGAAATTTTTTGTAACGTTTGAACTAAATGAAGTAATTCATTGAAAATTTTACAAGGGGTAGAGGTTATGAAACAAAGGATAAAGTTTGAAGATAGTAATGGTAAATTTTATGGTAAAAATATGAGTGTAATAAATTGTTATGTAATTAAATTTGTCTTAGACGTTAAGGAGAGATTATTTTTTGCTATATTCAAAAGGACTTATATTTATTGCATTGGATAACCGAAATGTGATATTATGTTGTTTAAAAGTACACATAACGTATTATAAATAAATCCCAAATTCATATTCAATAATATATATGTGAGAATCTTAGAATGAATTGTGGTGATTCAAAATAAGAATCGAAAGTCGATTGTTTAAAACCTATTTAAATCATATTATTTAGTAACCTGTATATAAAAGCTGAAATACTTAGAGTAAAGCCGTCAAACATTTTGAGAACGCACATTATATTTCCTCACCAACAGACAACACTTTTTTTTGAATTACATTTTCGATATTGTATTAACCTCAAACGACATAAAATAAATAAACAGAGTTCAAGTTATTTTACTGACTCTATTTAAATTCGAAAAACGTTTGAATTTCGTTTTATTCTCCTGTGTTATATCAAAATGAAACAAGAATCAATAGTCATTCGTTATTGATTTGTCTATACTTTGATATTGTAATTCAACCCGTTTATACAAAAAGTTCATCAAAAATGACCATTCATTTAATACAATATATATTAACTACCTAAAAAAATACAGTTTGTTTTTAAGGAATAGTATTTTACGTTTAATTCTTCAGATTACTTTTTTATTGACTAACTCAACTCTATCCATGCATAATAATTATTTTGTTGTTCATTCATGTGTATTACATTTACATATTTATGAAATTAAAAATTTACGAAATAAAAGGAGAGTATATATTCTTCTTTTATATCTAAATATATTTATAATGTCAGGTGAAAAAATAAAGAACAAAGATTTAGAGTAGGAATTAAAATTTTTTAAATCAAAATTAGGTAATCAAATAAAAGCTACAATATTTCAAACTTGCACCGTAATGTACTAAAACAAATGTCAAACACAATAATAACTTTTCAACAAATATATTTGTATACCTACTATGTAGGAGGTTGTAGTTATAGATACATTTATTAACCATATTAACTTAAAAATATAATAAAATAATCACAATAATTTCAATATTAATATGATATTATATAACTACTAAGTAGTGTACATTAATTATAAAGTTTTTGGAATCGGTAAACATTCACTTATTGAAGAAGACAAGACAAAATAAATAAAACAATATTGTTTTTGTTATAAAATATATTCAAATAAAATTATGATTATTGATAATATGAATTATCTCCATCAAATGAGTGTAGTACATACTTTAAGCGACATACTTCCAATAATATTTGTATACATTTTTTAAAACTGCATAGAGAAAACCTTGAGCAAAGTTTATGTAACAATCTACCATCTGACAATTTAATAAAGTCTAAAATAATATTGTTTTATTTATTTTGTCTTATATTCTTGAAAAGTTGAATTTTTACGGATTTCTTAAAAACTTATTAATACATTCACACTATTTTATTTTACAGCTATATTAATATTGAAATAATTTGTGGCTATTTTATCATATTTTACTAAGCAGAAACATTTTTAAACTAATATGTTTATGTTTTCTCTATACCTAAATTGTGTAAAAATATATTTGTTGATAAGTAAGAAATATGTTTATATGTATAGTCATAATATATATTTTTATTAATACGTAAATATTTTTAGAGTATATAAAGTATTTTTTAAACACAATAAAATAATAAACATAATCCTAGAATACTGAAAGACGTAAATAAATTATATTATAGTTTATGTGAAAAGTACGAACATTTACTTTGAATAAATTATAATTATTATAAAGTTCGAATATAATGATCAAGTTTTGTTTTATAAATAACATTAGCAGTATGCCAACTTTTTTTTTTTTTTTATAGAAGATCTGAGGTAATTATGTGCAAAACACGAAACGTAGTTGGTTGAATTTAAATTGATTTGTCCATGGATCAATGTGGTTAATGGTTATTAATTACATCGTTTATCAACACAAAAGGTGAACAAATCGAAATGTTTGTTGATTAGTGAATGAAGTAAATTTTTTCAATAATTTCTGTTACAAATCATCTATTGATTGTTGTACGTTTAGTCATTTAGTTTAAACTTTGGAGAAGCATATCGAACACCATTTCACATTACATATTCCATGAATGATTATTTAAATAATATTATAATATATTAACTTGGTCTTTTTTTTCTTTCAAGTAATTTTGAGTAAACCCAGTGTTATTAATATGAAAAAGGTTAAAAGGACATAATATGGTAATTTTTTTATGAAGGTGCAAATTATTTATGAAATAAAAATATAGTCGGTAAAAAGTTATGATTCAGTGAATATGATGGTAAGGGTACCATAAAACATTCATTGTTTGATTTCATATGTTGTAACGAGTAATTATAGTTACATTCCTAAACATATGAACATTTAATGAGATCAAACATTAACCACGTATGTAATATTTATTCGCTTCGGTACGCATTGATATTTTAAAACACTGTAGGTTAATACTTAAGCTTAATAATCTTTTGTTAAACTTTTGTTAAAAAAATTATTTTGATTTATGTTGTAAATTGAATTCAAAATATCTTCAATAATTTGAATACTTAATATGAAAAATAAGGAGAAACAAAAGCGTCTTTATTAGCATTCTAGTGTTATATAACAATAAATAACATTTTAATACAGTGAGAGGCTGATCGATTGATGAATGTTATGAATGAGACAATGAAAGAAATTGGAATCTAGTCTTAGATGATTTTAATGAGTAATTATGTGATCATTGGCATGGTATTTGAAGGTTTAATGGTTCTTACAATTAATGTTCTTACACGCCAAATATTTTAACTTTGAAAAATTACATGTTAATTTATTTATACAAAACCATTCACTTTGTTTTCTGTGATCGTAATTTAATTTTATACTTGTTGGGAACAATACTAAACTTATAGATGTTTATTATTATTATATTTTGATATTATACATTTTTTTTTTTTGATTAAGAATAAGACTACGTTAATGGTTAAATGTGTAACTACAATGGCATGAAATAATATATTATTTTTTTTTTTTATTCTTCAGTCTTCGTTTAACTAATTTTCAAATTTAAATCATTTTGAAAGGTAAGATAAAAATAATCTACACTTAGGACATTCATGCGACATGTAGTTATTATAACAATATTGCCAAAATATAGTTAATTTGGTGGAATGCATAACAAATCAATGTTATAAAATGTTAAAGCCTATATTGATAGGTACCTAATATTCAGGATCTAATATTCGCATAATTTTGAGTTTACAAACTCCTTGTTTGATTCCACTTCTAGAAAATATTAAAGGTGTGAAATGTGATGTAGAGTAGATGGTTTGGGTATAATATTAACATTTTATGTAATGTTATTAAGGAAAAAAGGATTTTGATTATGATAATAATTTTTATAAATCTACAGATAAAGTAGGTATAGCTAACTAATATTTATTATACGTAATAAAATATATCTTTCCATTTTGATGTCCATTCCATTTATAGTTAAAAATATTCTTGAGAGTGCAGTGTGTTACTCGTTATTTGGCACTTTAGTTTTTTTTTCCTATTTGTGTTTTAAGTGTAGGGATTTTATTTATTTATTTGATGAAAAATATCCTATATACCTACTTGATACTGCTATATTTTTTCTAAAATTTGGTATAGAAGCTTTAATGATGTTTTTAAAAACCGAATAAGTGATACTGATATAACAAATAAAAACAAAGCGCTTAGATTTTGTAATACTTCTACCGATTTATAGACACTTAAAACATAAAAAATCAGTTAAAATCAGAAGAAAAAAAAATTAAATAGTACTAAATAATGTTACAATATTGATGTATAATTCCCCAAAAGAAGTCACCAAAAGTATTCTGTATTTTTATTTCAGTATATTCACAAATATAACACCAAATAAATGAGCTTATGAATAGTACCCGATATCATTAAAATAATAAAAATAATTTCAAGTATATTAACTTTATAAGAAAAAATATTTAAATATTTGTATTTTATACTCAATATAGTCGTTAAATAAAACTATACATGTAAGTAAGCTCACTGGTACTAAGTAATAATTTATATAGCTTATGAAATTTAAATTATTTAACTATGAATATAACTACCTACTCTCAAACAAAATTATGGTTGATAAGGTGATCATAAAGCGTATACATTTTATTTGATTAGTCAGCTGATATAATATTTATTAATTATAGTTATGAATTCATATTAAACTATTAAATTATTGATTTAAATCATTGTTTTATTGATTAATAAGTAACCTTTTATACTTGTATATAATTATAATTTTGTATAGGTGGAATACTCTTAGTTTCATGGAAAAAACGACAATTATTTTACTATTTTGTAGCAAACTATTTTTTTAAATTCCCAAAGTTCAATGTATGTTACATAATATAAATACCTATCATAGAATATTATGGAGTAAATAATAGAACATTATGAAGAATTTCAAACACATTAAAGGAAGTTATGGGAATAATGGCAAATATCAGCAATTAAAATTTAGATAAATGTAATTTTAAAGATTATATACTTTAATAAAGTATTAATATAATTCTAAAATTCAAATATTTTATTTAGTATTAAATATCTATAAGATTCAAAGTATTTATAGAAGTTTTGTTATAAAAAATAATAATAATAAGAAAGTGATTTTATAAATTCAGTATCTTAAAATAAATACATATATTTATTTTTTTTATACACACGTAGTGAATAACTTGATCTGCACTCGAAGATGTGATGAATATTTTACCTTATGTTATGCAACAGATATAAAGAATTTTACTATCCTTAAAACGGAATCAGTTACTTGCAAAAATTGATCGCGCACTTTAATAAAACTTCACAAAATATAACTCAACTTTGATCATAAATGACATCAGTCTAATCATACATGCATACACATATTAATATTATATTATGCATACCTCCTTTTAGAAATGTGAATTTTTTTTTTTTTTTTACAGGTTTCTTGGGTGCGACGTAGAGATTGGCACATATTGAGCTCCGGTTTGATGACTTACATAAACGACGGCCGTTTTCGCGTATTTCATTCGGAGAAAAGTGATGACTGGGATTTGAGAATATCACCAGTTGCAAAGATTGATAACGGCACTTACGAATGTCAGGTAATATTATAATTTTATTAAAAAAGTTAATCATTTCAAACGTACTTGGTGAAGATAAAGCATTAAATAACACTATTGTTTTATATTAATATTAGTGTTTGTTGAATGAATATACCTATTCTGTAAATCACAAGTTTTCTTAAAACTTAAACCATACCATTACTTTTATAAAATACGAAGTGTTAAGATTATGCCATAGTACAGGAGTCTCCAACCTTTTTTTCACGGTGGGCCAAATCTTAGATTTTCTTTGGAATTGTGGGCCGAAATTTCTAAGGGATACATGGATAGAAAATATAATCGGTGAGGGATAAGAATTGTTTTTTGACCATTTATTATTTTTATTGTGTATCTTAATATAGTTGTTAAGAATAACACACAAAGAAACAAATGTAATTTATTTTTCATAATTTAATAAACTATTTTTTAAATAGAAATAAAATTCAAAATAATTATAATATTTATTTAACGGACCAGTTGACAAATTTTATGAGCCGTAGGTTAGAGACACATACCAAAATATTTATAAGGTTAAGACACTGTGATCATTCAAACTAAGTGGATTAGTTATCCAATGTAATCCTCTGCAAGTCTCAACACATTTTTTTTTCTCTATATCAATTCAAATAAAACAAATAATGGCTAGACAAACTTGTATTAAATGGGGTCTGAGGAAGATAATAGCAGTTACGCTGCCTTAATATATGATTTTTGAGTTTCTTGGAACATTTATTGTATCTGTAAAAAACTGTATAAATATTTAGTATAAAAATTAATGGTCTAAAACATACAAATAAAAAAAAAACCGAGACTCCAAGGTCAAAAGATATATTGATGTAGGAAGGTGTATTATTATATTGCTGTATTAGTCTTTTAAACTTGAAACCATTGTACAAATGTCCATTGCTCTCAAAAAAAAAAAAAAAAAAAAAACGATTCTAAGTAACAGTTTTATTTTTATTTTTTATGTTTTGTATCTGTACATGATTTTAATCAGAAGAATTACTCTGATATATACAAACCCGGTACTAATATGGTAGAAAATATCATCTAGTTGGAACTTTGAATAGTGGAAGTGTTCATTTTTTGAATTCATTCGTAGTTTTCCAAATAATTGAGAAAAAGAGTATTAAAATGTCAAAAATTATATTACATTACTACAGTATTACTATATTAGTTATTTGGTTGTTATTTTGATTTTCATATGTTTACTGAGTACTTATCTATATGAATATTATATAGACCAATCGTGGTTTTCAAAATACTATAATTTGTTTTATTTATAGGACCTTGGAGTTGTCATATTATTATGTACTGATAATTATATAAACTTGAAAGAGTAGACCTATCCTATTCCATAGTAATTAATAAATTAATTTATACGTAGTTATAGGTTTTTTACCTATAAATAGTTAATTTTAATTGATTGGAATATTACTACAATTTCAATACAATCATTTAAAATAAAAACGTATGCAAATTTATTGTAATTAAGATAACTTTTTTTAAGCAATGTTTTTAAAGTTTATATAGGTTATCACTAATTATTATTTCAATAAGTATATACAATTTTTTATATTGTGTCATAAACTTTAAAGATTTATTTTTGATACATGAATAATAACCGGAAAATTAATATTTAAGTAACAAAATATTAGTGTTTTGATTTACTTTTGGTGATTATTTATACTTTTTTTACCACAATTCACCAAAATATCAATGTCAAAAATGTCCAAGTACCAAAATACAGATTACAATACAAACATGAAAATAAGCTTGATTTAAATAATTCATTAAATTTAATAATAATTAATAAAGTATATAAAAACGAGTAATTTATAATTCATTATTTATTTTAATTTCACTGTATTTACATGACACCCATGTAGTATACATATAGTATATTAATAATATATTGTATGCTGTTACTGTAATTTTGCTCCAACAATAATAAAATTGCATCCCCTTAAAGTTATTTTTTCTACTACATTACAATTGACTTTTGAGTATAGGCATTTTAACTTTGTCATATAAATACAGTGACATTAAATTGATTACTACTAAATATTAAAATACTTAATTTTTTTAAACTCTGTTTTTGTCAAATTTAATAAATTAATGAAATCAAACTTGTTATCACTTTTGTACTGTAATTTGTATTTTGATATTTGGAAATGTTTACTTGGAAATTTTTTCCTGGATATTTATGACTTGGATATTTTTACCTACAGTACGTTTCACGAAACTAGCGAATCCGCAGTGGCGCTCCCGGTAGCCATTTTCCCGTGTGCCGCGGTTTCTCAAACATGCACACAAATACACAATACGTGATAAATTGAAATACAATACACAGTGTAAATAAAAATATTTATTTTATTCTTTGTATTATATATTTTATTATATATTATATTATTTAATATAACATACTTATATATACATTTTTTTTAATATTTTAACATACAATATATACATTTTATTTTAGTATTTTAACTTTACAATATTTACAATTCTTATAATACATGCATAAATGGTTACAATTAAAATGCGTCATCATCGTCATCCTCACTCTCGCTGCCGTCATCCGGGTTTATAGTCATAACTATTGGCTCTAAAATTTGGTCCCTGAATCCTTTTTTGAGGAAGTTTTCACTCTGAAGACGTTCACAATGACTTACACACCGTTTCCAGTTGTCTAAGGTGACGGATTCTATGGCAATATTTGCCAATTTTTCAACTTCTGCGATTTTGAAATTATTGTTTTTATTAGCAATTTCGCCTTTAACTTGGGCCCATATCAACTCAATAGGGTTATATTGGCAATGATATGGGGATAGCCGTATGACTTCATGCCCCATTTGCAGAGCAATTTCATCAAGTTAGTAACGTATCATATTCATGCGGCCGATACATCTTGTTTCGGTCACATAATCATTTATCATATAATGTATAAATTTAGTGTCTCTATACATTTTAATTTACATAACTACGATACGGGACGTACACGGACTTTGACCAGCTGCTCCGTAATCACCTCACCATGCCCATACCCACTACAGAGTCATATCCGTCAACCGATACGGAGCCCAGAAAAAAACGACGGCCGATCTCTCGTTGCCGGATCGTCGTCGAAGAAACATCGTGATCTCCATTATTATTATTATTATTATTATTATTATTGGTATTTTATTGGAAATGTATCACAAAGCGATGGAGTAGTGACAACCCATGTTCCCGCGGCGAGACGTTTCGTCTGCGGGCGAGCTGAAATGGATGGTGTGTGTCAGGCAATAGTATTATTCATCATTATTATTATAAAAGAAATATATATATATATATACATAAATATGTCCGGTGTATGGCCAAAATTGCCCATTGTATTATTATGTTGTTTGGGTTATTTTGTTTCTTATTATTAAGTCGGAGTTTTACGCCCGTACGAGCATTCTTCGCCCCAACTTAATAAATTATTCATTATTATTATAACCCACAATTTTTTTATTATTTCTTTTCCCTTTAATTTAAGTTAAAAAATCCAGGTACTCTGGCCCCTAACAAGGTCTCGGTATCTGGTTGGCGACCCTCTGACCGTTACGGCGGTCGTCAACGGGCGCCCATTTCGGCAACCCCGGAATTGAGACATCGCAAGTTCATACATTTTGTCCTTCGGTTGTAAAAATTTTACCCGTTCTTTCAGCTCATTGAGTGTTTCGAATGGAGCGAATTCAATATGTTTTTCCGTAAGCCATTTCTGAACTGTAGCTTTATTATTGTTTGCTTCAGGATAATTTTGTACAAGAACAGAATGGTATGGGCAGTAGTCCATCACAATGACACATGGTTCTTCCAAGTTTTGCATCATTTCAATCAACCACTTTTTAAAAATTGTTGAGTTCATTTGAGAATGATAATCTCAATAATTTGACCCTGATTTACATCGAAATATTAATTTCACTCCTTTAACAAATGCACTTCACCCAGCATGACAAATTACTATTCTATTGCCCTTTCCAGTTGGTACTTTCAACTCCTCAGTGTTCTCTGGATTTTGCCAAATTGTTCCACATGTATGATTCTGGTTCACCCACGTTTCGTCAAGATACACAACTGGATAAGTATCATTATTTTGCCGTAAGTCATGCATTTTTTCTTAAAAATTTGACACGCATGGCAACAATATCATTTCGTTCCATTAAAAAACGCCGACCGTCGTTACATTTTTATATTTAAAATATAAGGATTTAAGAATTCGCCACATGGAAATCCTTGATCCCTTATAAGTATTGACTTTTTGATGGTAAGCAGTTAAAACTTTTTGCGATGTAGGGAACTGACCTTTGTCTTAAAATTCGTGCACAGTTCTTCGAACAATCTCGGTGTCAAAATCATCAATATCCGTTGCATATTTAATACGTTTGTATGATTTTCGATATGATGTAAATGATGAACCCGGCACTGGTTCTTCAGAAATTGATTTGGACCCTTCAGCAGTTACCCGTTTTACTGTGCCGACTCTAACACCACACGCCTCTGCAGTCATCTCCTATGTTTTTCGAAAAAATGTAGCAACCATGGGATTAGCTTTGTCATTTACTAATATTTTAAAAAAGTTGTACACATTAAAAATTTTGTTTTTGGTCTGTGAATGTACATCAGGTCGAATGGACATTTTGTTTAAAATTTCTTTCGCGCTCATTTTCAGACGCGACCACACACACTGCAATATTATGATAACACGGGCCCGCACAATTAAATTAAAACAAACGCAACTAATATTATCAATAGATATAACAATTGTGATAATAAATACACATTCACTCAAATCGTAGTTATAACACAGAATATAAAGTCGTCGATAAACGATCGGAATAACACAATCAAAGTAAACATACAAACATATTAATAATGTGGCCGTTATCGTTATCAAGAGCAATAGTATGCAAACCATGTACAGTGTGCTTATAAGATATATGGGCGTATATGCAGTTACATTTAGTGGTTGGTAAAATTCAAAAAAAAAAAAAACATTCCAGTGGAGACAACTGGTCAACAGCTGTTCGATGCAGATTGCCACGTCATTTTTAAATTGTCGCGCTTTTTTAGACACAAGTTTATGAAACCCTAACGAAAATTTGCCACTGGTAGCGTCACTGCGGAGTCACTAGTTTCCTAGACTCTATTTTAGTAGCTATTTGTGAAGTTTCTAAAAATAAGATCCTTTTTCTTACTTTGATATCTAACACACATTTTGCAACCACCAATAGTAGTGTTTCGTGTTGTTTTGCTAAAAATCTTATATCAACAAGAAATTTCATCATAACTACAAATATATATATATATATATATATACAGGAAATCGTATCATTAAAGATGGTCGTTTAGCTTCCTCGGAATCCGATATTTTTATCCAAGTAGAAACACATATCCACATTTTGGGTAGCATCTAAAAAAACATATAATAAAGAGAATAGGGTTCATGTCAAATAAGTATTACAGTGATCCGTCTCTAAACTGAAAACTCAATATCCGTATTAAACTTGGCTTTTATTATGATATGCATAAGAGTGAAATGTATTGAATGAAGTACTAGGCTTTTTGATTTCAAATAATACAAACATTTCAATTTATTTTTCTATTTAATTTGACTTTGAATTCTATGAAGTCAAATTTAATTTGAAAAAAAAAATGGATATATTTTACTGTACATAACATTATCATTACTTGATATACTGTATAAACATAAATTAATGTACCGATACGGATATCATATATTACAACTATCAAATAATGATTTTAATTTGTATAATACTATAATAATATATTGCAATTTATTTAATAAAAAAATTGTCCTCTGTTTTTTTTTTTTTTTTTTACTTAGAATATCATTATACTTACAAATTAACCATGGAAACGTATAAGTACTGAATTTACAGTTATAAGTCATAACTTACAAAATGTTTATAGTTGTTTAAATCACATTTTTTGAAAACGAGGAGTGTAATAATATAATTTATCTTTAAATTTTACTGCATATTTATTTTTTTTTTCTAGTCTTTTTATCCGGGGTGTTTACTCAAATCAAATTTATGGATTACGATATTAGATTGATACTTATGTTTTATGTATATAGCAATATCAAATATCTATAGATTTAGAAGCTGCTCAGAATTAAAATAACGAATTATTCGTTTTTCTCGAAATATTTTTTTTATAACCAATTAAATTGAATTGTAATTTAATTATGAAGATAACATTATCGCTTATATATGTTTCCTGTCCCTGTACGTCATCAAATTCTGGTTTGCTTCTTTTAGTTTTTTTTTTTTTTTTGTTTCTATTATTAATGAGAACCTCTGCAGTAGCAGTTTAGGATTCAGTAAAATAAAGTCCGGACGACGACACAATACATTTGAAAATACATTTTAAATTGACAATTTCAATTGAATTATTGTATATTCAACTAAAAATTAATGTAATAAATTAAAACGTTTTCTTTATTATCATTGGGCTATAACTCATGCGTAAAATGTAATGTGTGGTATTACATTTATAATGTACTTATTTAAATTACAAATTTTAAAAAATAACTTCCGTATTATAGATATTTTTACTAGCTCAGCATGGTATAACAAAGATGAATTGTTTTTTTGTGTTTTTTTGATATGGCTCAAGCAGAGTGTGACGACTAGGAAACGAAAAATACTGGGTTCAATCATAAATCAAGCTTTATTCTCTTACATAGAATCACCATCAATTAATTATACTATATAATTTTATAGGTGCAAAGTGTACCCCTTACAACAAACTGTACAATGTACTATGTACATTATTTACAAAAATTGAATTTTTCGAAAACACAATTATGTAGAAGAAAATTTTAGTTAATTAATACTCATAGCTTATTATTCAGAATTAATATCTGATACTAATTTTGAGTTTAGAATTCAGATGATTCAAGGTTTCAAGAGTGCAATAAACTAATTTTTACAATTATTACTTTTTCTTCTGTTGTTAAATTAAAGTTAGATACAGATAAATAAAAATAATTAGTTGAATTAAATAATTTATCACCAATTTTTTTAAGAAAAGTAGAGTTTTTAAAAAAATACATAAATTTATATCATGAAGACTAAATATAACACAAGACTGCATTTATTCAAATAGAAAAATAAAAATTAACTTAATACTATAGATGTCTTGATAATACATTTGAACTATTTAGAGCGTTGAATAAAATAAATAACAAAACGTGTATCTAGCTTAAATACATTTTAATGATGAAGTACATTGCTATAAAATTAAGATTGTTAATTATAATAAAACTACAAAATATAGAAATTTATTAATACGTCTAAATTGTTTTATTTATTTTCTAGAAATTACGAATACAATAGTAACGCAATAAAATTATGTACCTAATTAATGTATCAATTCATTGTTCATTTAGTAGCTCAAGTTGAACATTAAAAAATTTCCGATACGTATATACAAGGTGATTTATTTAAGATGCTCACCCCCATTTTTGGTCATAAAAATCCCATAATTTAAATTTTTTTTTATAATCTTCTAATAATTACAAAAACTATGTTATCCGCTATTTTATTTTATTTTTTTCTATACCCTCCTAAGTATGGTCTGTGGTGAAATAAACTTTTGTTTTTCAAATGGGAGTACTTTTTGTTCACTGTGGTTTATCTTTGGGATTATTTTTCTATGCATTTTGATGTACCGAAATCAAAATTTGAATGAGTAGTTTTTGAGTTATTTTAATTTAAGTACATATTAAGGAAATATAGTACGTAACATTGTAATGTAATTTATCAGTGCCATTTGCTACTGATTTAAGATTTTAAATTTAATATAAGCACTAATTAGTAATTGTATGATGATAAGAATTAACATGAATAATTAATAACACAGACACGCAACCACGACTGAAACAACCCGGTAGATTGGAGAATTGTTACTGAAAAACGGTACACAAGTACGTGCCGTTTGAAGAAAACGGTATGCAATTATCAGAAGTACTTAGGTACGTCACCGAATGTCTAGCAAAACACGAACGACCAAAGAATGGTAAAACGATCGTAGGAGAAGACATGCCACTGTGGTATCTATCACGAAATAAATTACACAAAGTTTTATACGGAGCATCTATCAACCACGCACGAGGATTGACAAATTAGCGCCCGATAAACTTCGCCATCCGGTCCTTAATCCAGGGGGGGGGAATGGATACGGCACAAAGCGCGAGGACAACTAAAAAGACCGTTCTCACGGCCAACAAATCGATAACAAATAACAATAGGCAAGTATGAACGACTCGTTGGCCTACAGAAATTTGATTAGCAAAAATGACACGATCAATACCAATCGATTCAGTAATTGATGTCATTTTTACTCAGTAAATTGAAACACGACAACCAATTAGAAGTACGCCTGAGTCGGTCGACGCGTATAAATATGGGTGCGTTTGACCGATCGGCACCATAGAGTTGTCAAGAACACACGTTAGTGATACTTACGCAACAGTGCTCATACCCAACGGAGGTCATACGCAACAGTTGTCTTCCATTAGCTGTTCGTCGGCGTAGTCGTCATCACGAAAAAACACGTACACGATTTAGATTACGAGACAAAGTTTCACGAGTTATATACCTTCTTCATCAACCATAGACCCAAAACCCTATAAGTTTAAAAATAAAATACTCCGATTTTCGACCACTGGGCAAGTGACCCGATTCGGGTTGCGCGTCCGTGTCAAAGATGACGAGAAAACGTAAAGGGGGATCAAGTAGGGACTCTCCTATTACATCCATTAAACCCGTTAAACAGTCGAAAAATTCGATCGTGAAAGGACCTCAACGCTCCGCTCCTCCCTCTCCAACTCCATCTGATTCAGAGTCACTGACTGGAGAATCCTATCTCTCAACATCATCAAGATCTACATCACCTTCTACTTTGACTACACCTACTAAAAACACACTACCCCCACCGTTTTTCCTAACACTTAAACCTGAACACCCATTGAAAACAATCGCAAAAGAACTATACAGCATTAAAGGCCATGAAAACGTCACCGCAAAAACCACCATGAAACCTCACGAAATCAAACTAAACTGCCAAGACGAACAAACCTTTAGATCTGTACAAACTTTTCTCACTTCC